>JAGSMT010001468.1:0-10057 GCA_029286875.1 Lamproptera curius
AAATAAATATTAAATATAAAAATAATACTAAAATTGCTATAACTTGTATAAATATAAACTGTGTAACTAATAAGATTGATATAGAACATAAATTGAAATTGTATGTAAGATAAATATAGGCAAATTATTATAATAGACTTAAGAAAAATATTAATGCAAAATTGTTTACAAATAATTGTAAAGGTAGATTTAAGTAGTGTCTTAATAGATTTAGAAATATATAAATGCAAAATAGTAAACAAGTAGTTATAAGATAGATATAAAAATTGTAATAGCTAATCTAAGATAAAAACCGAAATGCAAATTGTATACAAGTAGTTATAAAGATAGATATAAGAAAATTGTAATACTAGACATAAGATAAAAATTGAAATGCAAAATTTTATACAAGTAGTTATAAGATAGATGAAGTGAAAATTGTAAAATAAGATGTCGTTATGTGGTTTGCTACGAAATTATTTACCGTGTTTTAAAATTGAAATAAATAATAAACAAAAGATGAAGCTGATTAGAATAGAAATGTGCTAGGATCACCCAGAAAAGTTGTGATAGATGAAGAATGTAAGAAAGACAAAGTATGAAGAATGGAAGTACGAGGAATGATCGCGAGAACTGGAAAGAAAGAGTATCAGTAAACACGGCTCCGACCTAGTATGTTGGGAGGTAGTCCGAGAAAAAAAAAAAAAAAAAAAAAAAAACACCTAACTAACTAACTTCTTCGTGCAAAATGCCTACGCATACCCGTCCTCGCAGAGCAAAGACGGGTTATGTCGGACTCGCACCGACTAAACCACCACGTTGTTCCTTCCTGACGCCTTTGGGTGGGTCGCAGGAACGTTTTGTACTCATCTGCAACCCCCAGCGCTGCGCAAAGCAGCCTATCTCGGCCTTACGCATCTGCCTCCCTCTGGGCGCGTCGGAACTAGCGCGCCTTCGTCTCGGCCCCTGTAGTTGGTAACGACTCCCCGAGTCTGTTACTCGAAACCAGAACCAGGGTTCCCTGACCACGCAAGGACCAAACTCAGCCCCAGCGGCGGCCGGATGTTAAGCTCCGCCGCTAGCTCCATTCGGCCGTAGAAGGAGGAGAGATCGACGACTCCATGCCGAATGTCCCTCCTCCCGGCCCCTCACACCGCATCAGCGTGTACGCCCCAGTCGCGGAGGACAGGAGGTGACCTCGGAATACCACCTCCTCTTCCCCCAGGCTCCACCTTGGTTGCGAGACAGGAAGGGCAGCACACCTACCTCCGCAACCGTCCTCCACCTCCTTAGGCGCATCAAAGCGGGCCTTCAGCCCCGGGCAACCTCCTCCACAGCACCGCCTTGCACCACAGACCGGCCAGGTTCCTTCTTCCCGGCTGCCAAGCCGCGGTACTGAAGCCCCTACGACAAGCGGGAACCTGTTCGGGAACCTAACCTTTTTTTTTTTACCGCGGAATGCCTCGCATGCCCATCGTCGCTCACGAGGCAAAGACGGGTTATGTCGGACTCACACCTAAAACCACACGTTGTTCCTTCCTGACGCTTTTAGGGTGGGGTCACGGAACGTTTGCTCATCTGCAACCCTGGCGCTGGCCGACCGAAGCAGCCATCTCGGCCCTACGGCCATCTGCCTCCCTCTGGGCGCATCGGAACTGCGCGCCCTTCGTCTCGCTATAGTTGGGTAACAGACTCCCCGGGTCTGTTCTCCCGAAACCTGAAAGGGTTCCCAGTCCCAAAGGGACATTCCCCAGCCCCAGCGGCGGCGGATGTGGGCTCGCCGCTCCATTCGGCCGCAGAAGGAGGAGGATCGCGACACCATGCCGAATTCCCCTCCCGGCCCCTCCACACCCGCTGCGGGCCCCCCAGTCGCGGGGAGGAAGGGGCACCGGGAAACCAACCTCCTCTTGCACTCCACCTGGTTGCAGGGACGGAAGGCGCACTCACCTCCTGCAACCCGTCCTCGCCCCTCAACGCGCTGGCGGCTTCCTGCAGCCCGCGGGAACCCCTCCTCCGCCCCGGGCCTCCAGGCCGGGGGTTCTTCTTAGCTTCCCCGGCGCCCAGCCGGGTGCTGAACCGCCGCGGCGGGAACCTGTTAGAGACCCCCTCCCTAACCCTTCTTAACCTTTTTTTTTTTTTTACCGTGGGAAAGTACATACCCGTCCTCCGGGGGCAAAGACAGGTTATGTCGGACTCCAACTAAAACCACGTTTTCCTTCCCGACCCTTTGGGGTGGGGTCCAGGAACGTTTGCACTCATCTGCCCAACCCCCGGCGCTGGCCGCCAAAGCGCCCCGTCTCGGCCCTACCCATCTGCCTCCCTCTGGGCGCTGGACCAGCCCCCCTTCTCTCGGCCCCGGTTGGTAACAGCCCCCGGGTCCGTTTAGGGGCCATAGACCAGGTTAACCCACGGGACATACCCAGCCCCCAGCGGCCCCGGATGTTGCTCCGCCCTGGCTCCGTCGGCCCAGGGAGGAGATCGCGACACCTGGGGTTCCCCCCTCCGGCCCCCCCGCATCAGCGGTGCGGCCCCCTGCCGGGGAAGGGGCGGCCGGGAAACCAACCCCCTCTTGCGCTTCCCTTGGCTGCAGCAGGAAGGGGCCCCCACCTCCTCAACCCGTCCTCCACCCTCCTTGGGCGCATCCCGGCGGCCAGCCCGGGGAACCTCCTCCACGCCGGACCCTCGGCCAGCCGGGTTCCTTTGCTTCCCCGCGGCCAGCCCAGGCCCCGGGGTCGGCCCCCACCGCCCGCAAAGCGGGAACCTGTTCGGGGGTAACCTACCCTAATAACCTAACCCTCCGAACCTAACCGCTTGTCGAGGACGCCACGCTTTAAACCTCCTTTCAAAAATTCGTAAAATGGTATAAAAGTGAAAAGTGACAAGTTTATATATCGTTGGATCGCCTTTGGCCCTTTCGGATTGTATGTTTTAAAAAGTGGAAAATAAAAAGTTGTGGAAAAACTAATTTTTCAAACCGTTTTTGGCTGCGGCGCCATTTTTGACACACCCCCTTTCCTTTGATTGAGCCTCTTGGGCCCTCCACGTGCCTTGAAGTTTCAAATTTTCCTGCAAAACGGCGGAAAACGAAAAAAACAGAAAAACCTGGCGGCCCCAAACGGGCGCCAATTCTTTGCAGCTACGGATTGAACACGGGTGGGCCGGGAGCCGTTTTGGATCAGAAAAGGTTGGTGGAAGCCGGATATGAACTTCAAAACTAACCTCAAAATTTCAAATAATTTTAATTTGAATTTTAAAGCGATAACGCACCAGTTTTTTTAAATCCTTGGGAACTTCATATTAATCTTATACAAATTTCAAATTTTAGTAACAATTGGCCAAATTTAACAAAAAAAATTTATTCAAATTTGACGTTTTCAAACTTTTTCACTTTTTTCTTAATTAAATTTTTTTTTAATTTTTTAATTTATTATGGAAAATAAATCTCCCAAAATAATTTTAATATTAGAATCCGTCAATTATACTAATTTTTTGTAAAATTTCTTTTAAATCGTTGTAATTCAAAATATTACTTTTTCCTTAATTTTTATCTTTTGTTAACCTATACCTAATATAATCTATAAGTTTTAAACCTCTGCAACAAATAGTTTTTGAGATATTTAATTTTTTGAAAAACCTTAAACTTTTTTAAATTTATTCTCTTTGTCCTCCTTCTTAGCCTACCTAGTTCTATAAGCGTTCAGTGCTTTTTATTGACTCTGCGCCCCCTCCACATGATCAGGCTGAACCCCGTGTAAACCCGGAAAACATTCAAAGGCGCAAGGTGTCGTTTTTGTGACCGGACAGCAGGGGGAAGGCCCCTATGCAGGCCAAGACCGATCAATTTTAGCCGGAACCTGACCGGATTAAAAGCGCCGTGGTGATCATGAACCCTTTCCAACTGGTGAAAGGTCCGAACTGGCTTAAAAACCCAAATAAAGACCAAAAACAACGGAATGGCCGGCTGCTGACGCCATCGACGGTCGGTGTGACCCACTGGGTGGCAAGATCGAAAAAACAGCAGGCTGTTGCTCAAACAAATCCAAATTGAAGATTTAAAAGGTCAATTCGTCCAAAAGGGTACCCGAACGCCCTTCTGGCGTGACGGCCAATCTGCGAAAAGTCGCCCGCGGCACCCACGCCTCAAGGTGGTCACCGAAAAATCGGAATAGAACGGGGGAAATACGGGAAAATTGAACCGATCGACGCCAAGGGCTGGTGACGGTCAAGGGTGAGGCGAAAGACCAAAAGGTGATCATGGGTTTCGGCCAAAAGAAGAACGCGTAAGGAATCTAACGAAGGAATCTGCTGTCATCATGGGTAAAAAAAAAAATAGAACCCGCTGATTCTCAGGGGATGTCATCAGGATAATTCCGACGAGATTTGTCGGCCCCGAAATCAGAATCGGATTCTTTCGACCTCGACGGGGAGGGCAGGATTCCATCAAGAAAGAAGACAAAGGCCCTACCCCCAGAGTTCGCGTCTCCCGACGTTGGGCAGAGGGGTCACGGTGGCTGGAAGGGTCCACGACCTTCAAAGTCGGCCGAACCGACGCCATTGGTCCATGCCACGTTGCCTGGGCTGGCCCAAATAAGCGGTTCTGTCTGGTCGCGGATCTTTTTGGCCCGGGCTCAATGAAGTCAGGTGTCCCGACTCCCGGCGAATAAACCCCGAGTTGCCAAAACGGCCGATCAAGGTGGACGAAAAGGCCCCGCGTTCAGCCAAGTTCGATACGCGGAAATGGGACGAACGGCCCGCTCACAACCTTGCTAGGGCGAGCGATCCCTTTCTGGCGTATGGGGGCTCTGGTGAAGACAAGGGCATGATATAACTGAACGACAAAAAATAAACCCTTAAATAAATTAAAAATATAAAACAGATCTAAAAAACTATAACAAAAATAAAACTATATTTAATGTGAATGAAATAAAAATTAAATTTATATAAAATATAGGCAAAATTATAATAACTTAAAAAAATATTGATAAAAATTGTTTCAAATAATTATAAAAGGTAGTTTAATTTGTCTTAATAGACTAAAGGTATAAATAAAAACTGTTAACAAGTGTTATAAAAGATAGAAAATTTAATCTAAATTTAAAGATAAAAAACTGAAATACAAATTGTTTTAAATGGTTATAAGACAGAATAAGATAATTTAATACTAGATCTAAGATTAAAATTAAATGCAAATTTTATAAATTTATAAGATAATATAAGTCAAAATTGTAAAAATTGATTGTTATGGGTTTTACTCGAACTTATTTCCCGTGTTTTAAAATTGGAATAAATAATAAACAAAAAGATGGATAGATTAGAATGGAGTAAAGCTGGGAATCCACCAAAAAAGTTGAGTTGAGATGAGGGAAGAAAGACAAAGTATGAAGAATGGAGAAGGAGGAATGATCCGGGAACTGGAAAGAAAAGTATCATAAACGGCTCCGACCCGTTTTGAGGTAGTCCGAAAAAAAAAAAAAAAAAAAACCTAACAACCCCTTTTTTTTTTTTTTGAAAATTACCATCCCCTCCTTGAGGCAAAGACGGGTTGTCGGACTCCAAAACTAAAACCACCTTGTTCCTTCCTACGCCTTTGGGGTGGGTCCAAGGCGTTTTGCCTCATCAACCCCACCGGCGCTGGCCCCAACAGCCCATCTCGGCCTTCGGCCATCTGCCTCCTCTGGGCGCTTGGAACGCGCCCCGTCCCCTCGGGTTGGGTCGATCCCCCAGTCTGCTCAAACCATGGGGCCAGGGGTTCCTGACCCAGGACACTCCCCGCCCCCGCGGCCCGGATGGCTCCCCCTGCTCCATTTCTGCCGTAGAAGGAGGGAGATCGACGACTCCATGCCGAATCCCCCCCCCGGCCCCTCACCCGCATCGCGGTCAGCCCCCCGGTCCGAAGGATGGGGGGGCCTCGGCTCCCTCCCTCTTCCCCGGCTCCTCCGGGCGAGGGGAAGGGCACCCCCCCCACCCCGTCCCTCCCACCCCAGGCGCTCCAAAGCGGGCACAGCCCGCGGGGCAACCTCCTCCAACCGGCCCCCCTCCCGGGCCGGGTTCCAGCCCCCCAGCCCAGGAAGCCGCGGTCTGGCCCCACCGCCCCAAAGCGGGAACCTGTTCGGGGAACCTGTAACCCTAACCTAACCCTCTTCTTCTTCCTTTTTTTTTTTTTTTTTGCCGTTGGAAAAAATCACACGGATTCCCCCGCCCGCCAAAGTGAGGGGAGCAGGGAATGGGGGCTCCCCGGACCAAAGTGGGGCGGTAACCACTAAAAAACAGTTTTCCCCTCTTGTCACTGTAGCCGGGGCCGGGCCGTCCAATCTTCCGGGAAACCTAACCTAACCTAACCTAACCTAACCTTTTTTTTTTTACCGTGAAATCCTACCATCCGTCCTCCCGGGCAAAACGGTTATGTCGGACTCACCATAAAACCACCACGTTGTTCCTTCCTGACGCAGGGTGGGGTCACGGAACTTTTGCACTCATCCTCCCCCCCTTTTACCCGAAGCCCCATCTCAGCCCGATCTGCCTCCTCTGGGCGCGTCGAACCGCCCCGTCTCCCCCTTGGTTCGGTAACAGATTCCCCGTCTGTTCCAAACCATAGGACTGGGTTCCCCTGACCGCAAGGACCAAACTCCCTGGCCCCAGCGGCGGCTCGTTTTTGTGCCTTCCCATTTCGGCCCCAGAAGGAGGAGGATCGACGACACCGCCGAATTCCCCCCCCCGGCCTCCACCCCCTCAGCGTGGGCCCCCAGCGGAGGATGGGAAGGGGCCGGAATACCACCTCCTCTTCCCCGCGCCCCACCTGGTTTCGAGGGGAAGGGCGCGTCTTCCCGGACCCGTCCCTGCACCCTCCTTGGGGCATCCGGCGGGAGCCGGCCCCGGAGAACCTCCTCACAGCCCCTGGGCCCCCCAACCTTCGGGGCCCAAGCCGCGGTTCCCCCTGGGCCCCTGGGGTTTAAACCCCTTTTTTTTTTTTTTTTTTTTTTTTTTTGGTTGGAAAAATCAAACCGATTCCCCGCCGCCAAGTGAAGGGCAGCAGGAATATGTGGGGCTCCCCGGACCAAAGATGGAGCCCTACCCCACTAAAACCAACATTGTTCCTCTCTGTCCTTTAGCCGGGCCGCAGGCACTGATTACAGTCATCAGCGACCCGGCGCGACTTAACCCTGGGCCTCTTCTCCCAGGTGTGGGACACCCGGAACGTCCTTTGGCCCGTGCCGGAAAACAGCACGGCGCCCCTCTGAGCCTTCTCTGGGGGCGGGCACCCCTCTTGCCGGCCGCCCAGGAGGCTCCAGGTGTCAGGGAAGGTTGCGCGCGCGCCACTCTTCAGCGCCCTGGCCTTCTTCTGCGGATAGCCAGGGGCCTCCGGCCTCCCTCCGCCGCGCCTCCCGGGCCATCACGTCCTCGCAAAAGCAGGACGGGCCCCGACTTTCCTCTCTAGCATCCCTACTACCGCGGAAGCGAGAGATGGCCCACACACGCAGCTCTCACGTTGCTCGACCCATGGGCACTCTTCCAGCACGTGTTGGGCCGTCTCTTCGCCGCCACGCCACAGTGTTGGCACTCCTCGTTGGGCTCCCTACCGGCCGCATTGGGTACCTCCAGAAACAGCCGTGTCCGAGAAGAACCTGCGCGCGGAATGTTAGGCCGTGTCCTTCTGGCCACCTTTGGAACCGGGCGTATGGCCTATGGTTTGACGGCGGCGCTGGGTGCTCCAGCCGCAGCTCCCACTCCTGATTGCAGGGCCAATTCTTCTCTGCCCCCTTTCTCGGGCTGGCCTGGCCCCAGGACCTCCCTTCTCGCGCCAGGAAAACAGTGACGCGGAATTTCTGCGTCTGGGTCCCGGGCAGGGCCAGCCATCAGGCACCGCCTCGCCGGAGATGGTCCGATAGCCCTCAGCCGGATCGCCAACACCTCTGGGTCCTCCTTAGACTGCTGTCTCTCCTTTTGGAGGTGTCGGCCCCAGGTGCCCCTGCACGGACCATGGACCTTTGACCCGGCGGCGACAGGAGCTCTGGGTCCTCCGGTGGGAGCAGTCTGCCGAGGCTGCGCTCCTGCCACTCTGGGCGCAAGGGCGCTCAAAATGGGCAAAAACTTCCATCGGCGGTCAGGGACTGGCCGGATGCTTCTGTCGGCGACGTCGACGCGGACGCCGCAAACGATAATGTGGGCGTCCGCAGGTGAAACTTCGGGCCCGTAAAAGTAAAGGGCCTCGGACCCGAGCGCCACCTCTGGTCTAAAGGGGATGCGCCCGGTGCGAACGACGGCGGGCGAGAATCCCGCGGCCCCAAAGGGTGGTTGCCCGGGCGGTGACGGTTGCGTCCGCGTAACAAGTGACTCGACACCCTCGATTTTCCTCCCGTGGCACCCAATTAAAATTCCGTTCCCGAGCGGTCCCAACACCGACCCTGTGGGGCCTCCACCGGCCCCTCGATGGTCCGGGCCCATCTCGGCACGGGAACTCGAACGTCGATGCGACGGTAGGCCCCGATCACCCTTTTGCGGGTAAGGCACCCCGTGGTATCGGAGCCCTCCTTTATGGGCCAGGGGGGGTGTTGAATGGGGCGATGTCGGTAACCGCCAAAAACCCCACCCCGGACACCCATCCTGCGTGGGACCTGACCCACACCGCGTGGACGGTCGACCGGCCCCGGGCCATCTGCCACTCCGCCAGTTTGGACCGACGGCTCCTGCTGGATGCGGGCCCCACGTTCTCTCAAAGTTTTGTGTCCACGCACGATCGGCCTAGGCGGGCGGGTCCGCCGGACGCCCCTCGCCTGGAAGGGACAGGTCCTGTCTTCCACCCTCTGTGGTGAAGGCGGCCAGACGGCAGAACATCGTCCCTCCTCTGACTCAGGGTCCCCTGGACCCCAGGCTCCCGGAACCATGGGACCCGGGGCGGTGCGTTCCCCTCAAGAAGGCTCCGACTTCCCGGGGCTGACCTGGCGCTTCCGGAACTGGGGTCGACCTCATCCGTAATTTTGGCCATAAGGTCCGTGTGCTCCTCCCTGTGGGAATAAAACCTCGGCGATAGCCACCAACTCACGCCAGACTCTCGGTGAGCAAGGGCCCAAGGACGAACCTATTCATTACCATTTTATAGGGCCCCCCAGTCCTTCGCGCCCTCAACTCCTCCTAGCCCGGCATCGCCTCGCTACCCCCGGGCCATCCGCCGAAAGGCGAGCAATTGGCCTCGGGCGGGTCTCCCCCTCGTCCCCGACAACGGGTGTCTGGCCCGTGCCCGATGCACTCTCTGCCATCGCGGCTTTCAAATTCCCCGTCCCCGGCGTTTGGGGGAGACGTTTGGCCCGGGACATCGACGCTCCCCCTGTCGGCGTCCCGGGCCCTTTGTGCCTCCCCTTCACATCGACAATGTTGGGCGGAAACCCCCTTTCTGCCGCCCCTTTGGCAGCCTCGGTCAGGCTTCGGGCCCCGGCCCCTTCCCCGGGGTCGCCAGGGCCCTGGGTGTCTAAAAACCTCTCCCCCCTCTCTTCTTCTTCTTCTTTCCTTCCCTTTTTTTTTTTTTTTGGAAAATCCGCTTACAGTTCCCCCGCCAGGGGGCGAGGGATAATGGGTCCCCCCAGTGGGCGCCGGTATCCCCTAAAAACCAATTGTTCCTTTCTCTTTCGCTGTGCCGGGCCGCGGGCCCTGATCACAGTCTTCCGACCCGGCGGCCTCCCTCGGGCCCCTTCCCCGGGGTGTTGGGCCCGGAACGTCCTTTAGGCGCCGTGCGGAACAAACCCGGCCCCTCTGACCTTCCCTCCTTGGGGCGGCGGGCACCTCTTCCCCGCCCGGGCCTCAGGGAAGGTTGCGCCGTCGCCACTCTTCCGCCCGGCCTTTTCTGCGGATAACCGGGGCGTCTCGGCCTCCTGTCCCTTTTGGGCCCCTTCGGCCATCCCGTCCTCGCAAAAAGCAGGACGGGCCCCGACCTTTCGCTCTCTGGCATCCTGCGGATACGGCGGAAGGGTCGTGCCCTATGCAGCTCTGGCCTGCTCGCCCCAAACTGGGCACTCTTGGTTTGGGCCGTCTCTTCCCCCCACGTGGTGGCACTCCTCTGTAAACTCCCCTACCGCCCCCCCACCAG
>JAGSMT010001469.1:0-11914 GCA_029286875.1 Lamproptera curius
TTAGAACTAAGTTTGTTAAAAATATAAAATCTAAATGTAACTTTTATCTCTGTTGAGCAAATGATGGTGTAATGTTTCTGTAACATAAAAGGGTAACATTAACACCATTTTGTAAGAAGACCATTAAATGGCAACGCTTTTGTTTTATAATAACATTTGTATGCAATTACTTTTATAGGCGGCACTTTAATGTTAAAGTTTGATACTAATAGCCAATAAAAACACCCCCGAACAGTGCGCAGAGACTATTAACTAAAAATATTAGCTAAATTTAGTGTAACAAGTATTATAAAGTGATGCTTTGATTGCCGAATTTCTTGGGTAAACGTAACGTAACATCTTATGTCCTAACAGTAGAGCAGCGCATTGGTGAGACTCCTGTTATTACGTTATTACCGATGTCGAGTAGCCTTCAGCGACCCTCTCTATCAGGTGACCCACCACTCGTCTGCCTTCGATGGCAATAAAAAACTGATTTACAATGCTTTTTAAATAACCTCACACAAACCTTCCTTGACAATTAAATTGGCAGTATAATTTTTCACAGGGATAGTTGCTGAAAAGTGGTCTGTTTGTACCCTAGTTTTTCATAATATGCTTTGAACCTTGAAAATATTGTTTTTAGATTTTCTGCATATATTTAAAAATTAAAAGATATATTATGTAAATTTCAGTAAACGATTGTAGTGATTTTTAAGCGTCCTGTTTCTTTTTAGGGACGTGAAATTGGTAATATCAATGCATTGGAAAACGAAATGCAAGAAAAAACGATAACATTGCATTTTTTTTACGTATTTTATATGCCAATCAAATTGGTTAAAACTTATTTTTAAAATGTAAATATTTTTTTGAGTGCGCTCGTGGCTCTCGAGATCGACCGGACAAGCCCGCTCGATCCCCTGCTACTCGCAGTCCGCTCACCTACCGAATGGCCCGCCCTCCCCGACGCCGTCAAGTGGCAGAAGCAAGAAGACTCCGTGTTCGCCGTGCAACAGTGCAGTGCTGAGTGATGGTGCTGGTGTGTCGCCGGTGTAAAGTGTCGACGCGTTAGGCGTACTGTCGCGCCTGAGCGCAAAAGCTGTGTAAGCCGTCTGGTCGGTGAGTCGTATCGATTTTGCCTAACACTTTAATTTTCCTTTTACAGCGTTCAGACACCTTCTGTTGAGATGTAGGGACCCTTTAACTTTAGTTTTTGTTCTTATTAAGCCACGTCACGCCGTGATTTTTGTTAAATTACCGCACCCGCTCACGTGGTGATAATTAGGAATCAATTTAACGTCGCTTGCTGCACTAGAGCGGCAGCGTAGAATACACACTAGCGCTCTTAAAGCGCTAGAGTTTTCAAACGCGTTAGGTTTACACTCCCTGCTCACTGGGGCGGGGAGGGTGGAGCACACCCCGGCTTCACCGGGGTGCTTGCATGTAAATTTAACATCTTATCAAATTTAAAATCAAGCATGGATTCAGTCACCTAACGTGACCTAGGCCTCGACTTCGAGGACCTTAGAATCGATCCGCCGGCGGACACGGTACGTGCCATCCGCGAGGCCCTCACCGCGCCTGAGGGGCCAAATTCATTACAAGCGCACACCATGCTCAGCGCGAGCAACCACACCCACGTCGGAAGAAGTGTCGCTTCATCCATTCGGACACCCTATCCCCACTAACTTCACAAAACAACTCCGACTCCGAAATGGGCTCGACCAATCCCGTCCGGTCACCGAGGACGAAGACGCGAGGAGGTTCCTGCCGGTTGAGATTCGCGCAAAAGAAGCGCAAAGGCAGGCCTCCCCTGCTACATCCACCAACGCCACCTAAGGCGCCGAGGCGTCGGCGAAATCTATCAGCCCTGGGCCAGCAAGCATCGGACCACAGGCCAAGATGCCGCCTCACGGCAAACCATTCAGGCCGCCTCACGTAGCAACATCCAACCTCATCAAAGGCGACCTTGCGCTTGCTACGGCAAACATCATCCTGCTTCACGCAACCTCCGGCTGCCTCTCAGCCACCATCTATCCACCTAGGGATAGAAAACCTCCGCCGATTTACATTCGGTCGAAGGAGAATGGCAGATTTACGGTCCGCGCTGTCAACAAATTCAAATTCTAGCAGCCGACTCGAGGCCAGGGCATTAGGTTGCACTGGAAAGACAGTGACGCACACCGTCAAGGTTACGTCGTATCTCTTAAGAACGACTATGTATTATCACACATACGCGCTCCCGGAAGGCGCGTACTTCGAGACAGATCGTCAAGGACTGCCGAAGAGATGCCACAGGGACATCTACAAGTTTCATTAAGGGACAAAACATCCCAATTTACTCGGCCTTCCGCTATACATCCGAAAACCAAAAACACTTTTAATGTGGTCCTTCTGACCTTAGAGACTGACTCCACCGAGGGCAAAGGTGTACGATCTACACCACATAGCGACATAAGTCGCATCACTTTCCACGCGCCACACTCAAATGGCCTTCCTGCGCAGTGTCCATAACTGCCAAATGTACGGGCACTCGGCCCGTAACTGTACCGCACGCCCTCGCTGCGTCAAATGCCTTATGACCATGGCACTCCTGATTGCCCTAGACCCGTGATGGGAAGTACCTCACCACGTACAGACCGCCGGCGTACGTTAACTGCCAAAGCGCTGGCCACGGCCAATTATCTGGGCTGCCCAAGGCACCAAGCGCAAACCACCACCACCTTCATCGTCCCAAAGGCTCAGGTGCCTCCCTTCTTCCTTCCCGCCCTCCGAGCCTATTCCGGCGTGCAAGCCCCAACAAGCGCTCCAATGCCCGCGTGGCAGCTAACAGCAGACCGACAGGCAGCGCCGAAGCGCCCGCGTGGCTGCCGCACGCAAAACAAAGCGCTCGCGTAGCTCCCACAGCTTAGCCATGCAATGGCGGCAACGGAAACTGATTAGCCGGACAGATCGACTTCGCAGAGCTCGATCGTCTCACGGCTGAATTCGACGCCGTCGTCGGAATTTCAGAGCCCGTCTTGCCACCTTGCCCAAGTATGAGCGAATTAGTCGACTAATTACGGGACGTAAATGAATAGACGCCCATACTAAATAATAAAACGGCCCGGGCCGTCTGAACCACCTTGCAGTTAATATTTCATTTTCAGCGTTAACGGTCTGAGCGGATAAAAGACCGAAATCTCAAATTTCTACGCGAAAACGAGCGTCGACATTCTACTGGTGCGGAGACGTTCCTAAAGCCGGAAGAGGAGATCCGAAAATACTAACTATAACATCCAAAATGATCAGACCGGCGCTTCGCACGGCGGCACGCTCATTGATATAAAATCCTACACTGTGTACGCAATCGACACGCCGTCGACGCTAACGCCCCGGAACCTCGGTCTGGGTTAGCCATGACAGGACACGCACCAATCACCATAGCCTCGGTCTGCCTTACCATGTAGAAGCTCTTCCGAGATAATCCAATCCGACTTCGAGACGCTATTCTCCCTAGGAGGCGCCGTCATTTTGGCAGGCGACTTCAATATGGCTTACCCGATGGAACAGTTACACACCAACTCGCGGTTGCAGCGCGGTGCACTATCTGAAGAACTTAACTTCGGTATCGTAGCTCCGCTTGAACATACACACTACCCGCACGGTAGGCCACAGATCGGATATGCTGATATTGCCCTCCTCAAAAATGTCAATCTCACTTTTAGAGTATAGAGGTCATAGAAGATCTAACCTCTGATCATCCCATGATCTTCCTCAAACTAGGACCACCTGACTCCCAAAACATCAAACAAAATATAATTGACTGGCGCAAACTGAAATGTCAGCTAGACAACGCTTGCTCACCACCTAGATGCCATTCCCAAAGTCCTGACACAGTGCTAATGACGCGAATCTCAGCTGCTCATGCGCTCTAGAGACATGTCCAAAAGTGTCGTCGGAGGCCTCCTCCGAAGCAAGTCCCAGTGGTGGAAAGAGCCCCGCTGGGCCTTGCCAAACGACGTGGGACCTCTTGCGACGCAAGAGGGCTGCGATCCGATGCCTACGATTGGTATCAGCCAGGAACGGAACCGAGAGACAGTTACGCGCCCTTGAACATCAGGTCAAGACGCGCATAGCTGAGATCAGGAACGATCGGTGGGATACAGATCTAAACAACATGCACCCATCCCATCAAGCCTTCAGGCAACTTCCCAAAAGCCTAAAGGGCGGAATCGGAACCCCTCCGATGCCGCCTTTATCCATCTAACCTTCCAGTGCTCCTCTAGCGTTTCTCGACGAAGAAAAAGCCGAATGTCTGGCACGGCCTCGAGGCACAATGCACGCCTAGCACTCAACCGATCGACGCCGCTCACCGCCAAGACGGTGGAGGCGAGGTCGAACGTTATCTCACTTCTCTCCTCGCGACGTACTTCACCGGTGACCGGAAGCGAAGTCAAATCGATTATCAAAATCTCAAACCTCAAGCCCCGGGCACCGGCGGAATAACCAACCGCGTCATTAAAATCCTACCGGATCACATAATTAACACCCCTAGTCCCTAATTTTACGCAAGCTCTTTCCAAAGGTATTTTCCCAAACACTTGGAAGGACGCTGAAGTTATAAAGTTCCTCAAACCCGGCAAACCACCGCACTTCCCAGTTCTTAACCGTCCCATTGGCCTCCTAAAGGGTTTCGGAAAAATATATGAACGACTTGTCCAAGCCCGCTTATTAGATTTATGAAATCTAAAGACCCCTATTCAATTCGGCTTTCAGGCAAACGTTCATCACTAACCAAGATTCACCGCATCACGGGAAAATTAAGTCAACAATACGAGGCCATCACACGGGGCGCTTTTCCTCGACGTGGCGAAGGCGTTCGATAAAGTATGGCACGAAGGGCTTATATACAAGTTATATAAAGCTCAGGCGTGCCAGACCATCTCGTACTCATCATACGAGACTTCTCAGGAATCGAACGTTCCGATGCACCGCGTAGAGGAACAAATCACTACCTCGACCGGTCCGTGCCGGCGTACCCCAAGGCTCCGTATTGGACCAATCCTTTTACATTATGCACAACGACATCCCACAACACCGTCTTGTGGCACCGCCTTGTATTCGCAGACGGACGCCTGCATATACTCAAGCCGTATGATGTCCTATCCTAGTAAGTCAAAGACTCCAATCCGCAGCCAATATCCTAGGGGAATGGTTCCGGAAATGGAGAATAGAAATAAATCCTTCAAAAGCGGCAGCATTTTGTTCACGCGACGAAACCCGTGCCTTCTTCAATGTCCGACTCCTAGTTGCCCTATCCCTTGGTCAAACAGACCAAATACCTCAGGGTAATCTTGAGACAAATCCTTGACATTTGGCCCGCACATAACGCAGGTCAAAAACAAGAGCACCTACGTCTTAGGTCGACTATTTCCATTAATAAATCCTAAAAGCAAGTTTCTCTGCGCAATAAGGTGTTGTTATACAAGACAGTCCAGTCCAATCTTAACATATACCAGTCCGTCTTTGCACTGCAAAAGAATCACACATTGACAAACTTAAAGCCCTACAAAACAGATTCATGCGCAGGGCCACTGGTGCGCCTATTACCTGCGCAACATTGACCTACACCTGGATCTGAAATTGCCCACTATCAAACAATATCTAAAACAGGCATCTATCCGATATTTCGACTCGGCTTCGCAACACCCAAACGATCTAGTTCGGAGCGCCGCCGTTTACGAGACCAACAATTTCACTCGCTAAAACGACATCCATCGAAGAGCGCGAAACGCGATAACGGATCCGGACGATGAGACTACAATCCGTCAAGCACGTTTAAACTCATTCGCAACACAACTTGTCACCTCGCCGTCGAGGACAAACTATCACCGATACAACAGATATCAGGCACGTACCAGGCCGATTCTCACCAACCAGATAGGGCGGTTGGTAAAATCTTCCATTAATAAGTCTAAAAAGCAAATTATCGGCGAGGTTCGGCCACCGAGGCGCCCTCGATAAATATTGCTAACGGGTATGAGGCATGGACCTGACCAGCGGCTGATCGAGCCGAGGCTCAGCCCTCTTGGGCACCCTCGATCAAAGCCCGCTTGCAGGATAAAGTGGCAGCCCGAGCCGGGTCCCCTTCAGGGGTCCCTCGGAGCTAACCCACAGAATAGAGGTGAGTCTGTGCACACTTAAAGGTTGCACAGCCCTCAACCGACAGGGTTGTGCGGTTAACTCCAACAACTGAGTCATCCGTAAAAAAAAAAAAAAAAATGATAAATATTTTTGCTCCGAACAATAACATTAATAATATAAGTTATATTACTAGAGATCAGCCAACTACGCAGGAATATTATAGTGCACAAGTTTACGCAAACACATGTGTCTTCCTTCACTCTCAAAGTCCGATTGGACGGATAACTTATACGATCGAGGAGAGATCACATGCAGAACCGACTTCTAGTATGCCCATTCGATGCATAGATCACCTGACTTTACAGGCAATTGGGTAATCTGCCGCATTGCCTAACTAACTAGAAACAACAGAAAAGTCCTTTGAGTCCTCGCAAGGATTCCGCTCCTAGCGCTCGATTTTATTCATTTTTGGAGAATTTTTTTTATTTCGTAACAATTAGTTTAATAGATATTTGAAAATATAAAAATGAAGTACTAAATAATGATTACTGTATTTTTATATTTAATTACTAAACCAGCCGAAATCGTAAAGATAGACGTAAAGTGTGTTTTACATAATTGTACTTTTAAAATGGTCTATAATAAAGTCCTGGAGCACATATCTATGTATTATGAATAACCACAATAACCGTTTTAATTTAATTTTTAAAAAATGCAATAAGGCATGTTTACAGTAATTTTTACATTTAAGGTAATTTGAGTGTAAGTTCACATAAAGTTGAATACAAAAATAATTGTCATTCTGTTGGCATTAAACATGTCATACGAAATTTTGAATAATTGAATATCTTAAAAAGATATCAGAGATTTAAAATGCGGCGGCAGAAATCACTGGGCAATTTTACTTTGTTACCGCTTGAATTGCGTAAAATGGTTCATGTAAATTTTTTCAGTCTTTGTTTTAGTGATATAAGCAACATAATCTTTTGTAAAGACTGTTTGTTGCCAGAGTAAAGTAAAATTAAAATTAAATATTTTCACAGTCATTATATCTGTGTGAAGAATTATACTTACGGAGTGAGGAACCAGTGCGGAATTTTTAGATATAATTTATTGTGATGTCAAGCATAATTTTCTACCTCTGTATGTTAATATGTGTATGAATATATACATCAATAATCAACTTACTTAATTAACTAGCAAAAGTTAAATTTAGACTTATCTGCAACAATTTGTCTTAACTTGGCTATATTACAGGTAAAAAAATGGTTCACCTAGTAATATCATACTAAAGGGGAAGATTAGAATATGAACTAATTACAAGACGCTATATATCATATCGATATTTTACGGGGGATAAATGCACGGGAAATGAGTAATATAACAATTTCATTTTGTCTGATATACTAATCATATCAATTTAAAACGGACATAAAATTACTATAAATACTGCCATCACATTTGCGGTATCCTGGAACTACCAAGCGAAAGGAAAAGTAAGTGTTGACTTTCAAAATTACATTAAATAAAAATAAAATTGTTTGTAAAACTTTTTAAAAATAATTTGAATGTTTAGATTTTTACACATCGCACATAAGCAAAATAATAAGCATAATAAATGTCAATAATTTTAAGTTTGCACGTTTATATTTGTATATTTTCATAATTTTAAGGGTGTCAAAATAAAGTCTTTCGATTGCCTTTGCTCTTGTTTTCACCATCGCCTCGGCACGTGTCCTTCCACCAGCCGTGATCGCCAGCGAAAACCCTGAGATCAGGAGATCGTGGCCGCAATTCAAAGCCCTAGCACTGATCCTCAACTGCCGCCGCTCTTGAACAGATATGTTGTTGCAAATCCTTGGCGCTTGCTCAGCTCGAACCGATTCAAGTAGAACCTGCTATAGTTGATGATACGAGACCAATCTCCATTGGACCCGCACTCATTGGATTTCCCCGTTCCCGATGGAGGCCGTGACTGCACCAAACCTGCAACTCCTTTTCCCTCTCCATTGGTTCAAATTCTTATTAAGATAAACGGCAATGTACCTGGCAACCCGTTGTAGTTGAGACAGTGAAACCACCGGCACCGACTCCTGTCCAAGTGGTTAAGAGCTCCGGAGGAACGCAGATCCGTCATTGTTGTGAGAGCCTATCATCGCTCCTGGGCCAGCTGAGACACCTGAAGATGTCGACTCTGTGATTATCGGTCAACTATCGTTGCTCCTGAGCCAGGCGAAACACCTGAAGATGTGGACTCTGAATTGTCGGTCAACCTATCGTTGCTCCTGAGCCAGCTGAGACACCTAGAAGATATTGACTCTGTGATTATTGGTCAAGCCTATCGTTGCTCCTGAGCCAGCTGAGACACCTGAAGATATTGACTCTGTGATTGTTGGTCAAGCCTATCATTGCTCCTGAGGCCAGCCGAGACACCCTGAGATGTCAGGTCTATCATTATGAGTCAACCCGTCATTGCTCCCGAGCTTGTAGAAAAACCGAAGATTCTCAAACCATCATTGTTGCTGAGCCGATTATCGTGTCCCCTGCAATTTGTCCTTCCTGGTATTCTTAATTAAGAAGAAATGTTTTAAATTTATACTGCAATGGTATAAAATACATTTTTTTTAATAATACAATTTATTACATTGGAAATTAAGTTTTATTTATTCTTGAAAACTGCCTACCTTTTCAGTTTGATGTCAATTAGACAATTTGCTGGAAAGCAACCTTAACTAGTGTAACTCAAGTTTATAACTGACTTAACTATTTTCAACCTTCCTGATACCCTGGCCATTTTATTAGATACTAATAGAATATTCAATGCATTTACAGCATCTGTTTATACACTTTTGTTTACTTTTGTACCAGATCCGAAATAAACTGAATTTTACATTTCAATCTTAATCAACAAAGATTAAATTGGCAACTGCCTAAGAACATGAAGAGTTAGACAAAAAATATTGCTCATTTTAAAGTCTTTAATTAATCTATGGGCATGTAAAAGTCCACCCACCAACTCGCATTGGACCAGCGTGGCGGGATACGGTCAGAACCCTCTAATGAATGAGGGTTTGTTAGGAGAAGCTTATGTCCAGCAGTGGACTATCACAGGCTGATGATGATGATAATTAACCTACGATTATATCAGTGTTAATTAATGGATATAAAAGTATCCTCACAGAGACTATTTCAATGCAAATATATTACAATACGACTTCTTCCTATGTTATACAATGTAATGTAATTCCTTATACAAATAGGTTTCATGTCATGATTATAAAGTGTGGTTAGTTATTGGATTAATTTAAATATTTATTAATAAATTAGCTAGCTGCTTCAGCCTACTAACTTGGATTAAAAAATATTTGAGTGGAATAGGTCTTCTTAAGTAAACTATTCTTGGTGGATACACCACTAAGAATAGTTTACTGAATCATTCCTATACGAATAAAATATTTCACAAGAATGCAATGGACTGTGTACTAAGTTAAAAGTATTGACTTTTCAGTTTATTTTATGTAGATGACCTACAAGAATTTAATATAACGTTTTATGAAATATTAAATCTAAAGCAGATATACAAAATGTAATTTGAAGAAGAAAAATATATATATATATGGGTGATTCTACGATAAGGTAACAGACGGCAATCAATATTAAATGGTTTTATTCTATTGTCCAATCCTTTACAATCAATTACACCATTTTAATGTATTTCAATTAATAGAGTTACAATTGAATAGCTAATATTATATTTTTCTAAATTGGCAACAAAGTTCAAAAAGTATCTACCCTGGCCAGTCCTTTTGCCGATTTCAGTCGAAGTTACTGCCAGTACCTAATTTGTTTGTTTCAACTTTCTAAACTAAAAGCATAGGTAAGTATGAATTTGAATAAATATATTATAATAATTTCAGAAACAATTCAACAAAGTATGTTTTTGTGTATATTTTCTGAACTTAAATTTTGTCCTGTATTTTTGTGTCTTTACCCTGGAAAATTTTGTTTCACTACTATCCAACATAAAAATAAAATGGAAATATTACGCAAATTCCTCTCAAGGGATATCTAACAACGTAGAAGTTAGCCTACAAATAACAAAGGGGACCCTTAGAGGCCGCCATTTTGCTAGTTTTCATGACACATCCTGCAGGTGTAGTGATCTCCTAAAGTCATTGCGTCTCTCCACTGGTAAGTCATAAAAAGTTATATTAATGATTTGTTTAATTTGTGTTATATGACATTTATTCAATAATGCTGTACTAATTTAAGTGGGATATTTAATTAAGCTAAAAATGTAATACATCGATTTCAATATTTAAATTTATCATGAAAACGTCTTTCCCTGGCGTATTTCCCTAGCCAAGATAAATGCCAGGGAGACTTACTTCAGGGAGATAAAACATATCATAAATGTAGTCACAAAATTAAAATTTAGTTAGATTGTACTGAAGTCAGATTTAAACGGAATAGTGAGTATTGTTATGATTAAAAAGAGATCTCTAATTTTTACGTTATTACAGGATATGCTGCTGCAAAAAGTTAACACATGAGAAAAACTACAAAAAACGTGAAACAGAAAGGTTAAGATATGAAATGATTAAAAATGACCCAGAAAAGTATAAATTGCAAAACTGAAGAAAAAGAAAATATTTGAAAAAACAAAAAAGGGCTAATAAAACTGTCAGTCAAATGACTCATGAGATCAACGTAAAGCCGAAAAATATGAAAGAAAGAAAGCAAGAGAGCGCAGCAACTAAAAGATAATTATTCAAGCTCTTCCAAGCAGCAGACAGAAGAGTTCTCCTGAGATACTGTTTTTTCATGACGCAGTGCAAGTAAGCGATCCCATATTCACTATTCTGCGTCTAAAACCATTTTGGATAGTACAACCGAACTGTGATAAACGTGAAACTTGCCTATAGCAGTGAATGTCTTTGAAAAGATTATTTTTGTTTTGTATAGGCAAAGGAGTGCCTTTATTTCGTTAATTTTATAACGTTTTTAACGATGAATATTATCGTAACTATCACAAGTCTGAGTTACTGTTAAAAAGGTGGTAGTCTAGCTGTATTTAATTAATATTATTAGAAGATGTTTCATTTTTTGTTAAATGTATGAAGAGATGTAAATTTATTTTGTTTTATTATTAATTAAACGCTTTAGGGTGAGGTGTTTGATTTTATTAATTGAATTCATTATTTCAGTACCTGAATTTGTTGTCTGGTCTAATAAATATCTAGCCCTGATCTTGACGTCTCTACCCTGGCCTTCTTAAGCAGTAATAAATATGTGTGAAGTAACCTGCCATTGGGTGAAAAGAGTAATCAATCAGGTTAATTAGCATAATTTAACATTTTCATGAAAAAATCCAACTTTTCTCCCTAGCCGCATCTTTTATGGACTCAGAAACCTCTTATCAGTAGAACTACCCATATATAGTAAAAGAAGTTAGTAACGTTTATGACCTCCCCTACCAGAATACTAATTATCAGATTACATTATAAACTCCTTCAGAGTCCTACGCCCTATTTAATTCATGGGACACATTTTACACGTTTTGTTCAACAAAATCATAAAAACGTCAGTATAGTTTTAAACGAAAGATATGAAGGAAGGATTTTATTTAATAGTTTGTTATTACAATCATGAGTTCGAAAATAACACACCTGTGGTAAAGAACTCTTTGCTCCAGATGTTTAGAAAGGAAAAGAATATTCGTAATGTATTGATTTGGTTAGATATTTTACAAAAACTACTGTGTTTCTTTCAACAAATATTGTGTTTATTTATCATGACTTTGAAGCGT
>JAGSMT010001470.1:0-11894 GCA_029286875.1 Lamproptera curius
TAAATAATTTTTGATATTTCCTCCCCAAATTCTGATATAAGTTTCATAGGACACTATTTTTGGAACTTTCAAACCGCAATAACTTTTGAATGGGTGGCATTCGACGCAGATTTATCATCCTCATAAGCAATTTTGCAATTTTTTGGGCAAAAAACACTTTGTCTATTTCTGCTGTAAAACAGTATTGTATAATACAATTTTCCGTTCGTTCATTCTGGTTTGAAGAGCACCGTAGCCAACGTATTAACAAAGTAAACGAGACTTAGCATCCTATATCTCATAATAGGCGTTGCGTTGGAGATACTTTTGGTATTTCCGATGTCCAAGGCCGTCGGTGACCACTTTCCATCGGGTTGCCTGATTGCTAGTCTGCCTTCATGTGCGACGAAAACCTCAGCTTATTGACTCACAACTGACTGATAATTTTATTCACAAATTTAAAATCGTTGTTGTGACTGTCAATGAGTGTACTCGCAAATCATATTAAATTAAACACAAGGAAAATATATTATGAACCATGGCTGCTATGAATGACCATGGATTTTTAACGTTTTACTTTTGGTGTAATGTGAGCGAGTTAATGTTAAATATGGTAACAAAGTTTTCGATCATATTGTATCGGACAGGAGCATTAATAGTTAAAGATAGCAACATTTAATGTCTAAAAGATAAAATTAATTTTATTTAAAAATTGTATAAAACGCCTTCGCCTGATTTTAATAACGAAGTACCACCTGGATGGTACAAAAATTATTTGTCTAAAATATAACAAAATATTGGTAATGACGACAATTCTCACTGATTATTTTATATTGTTTCAGCAATGTTATTTATTATTATTGTTATCTGTTTTTACGAATAAGGAATGGTTTTTGTAAGCGCAATTTACTTTTTTTATTATGAAGAACACCGAGAGATTCCTCAATACTGTGTGGTGTGGCTTAATTCTTTATCATCATCATCAGCCTCTGATAGTCCACTGCTGGACATAGGCCTCCCCTAATACACTCCTATCCATTAGGGGGTTTGGACCGTATCCCACCACGCTGGTCCGATGCGGGTTGGTGGGTGGACGCCTTTTACATGCCCATCCGACGCATGGATCATCTTAGCTTTTCAGACAATTGGGTGATCGGCCAATTGTCTAACCAACTAGGAAACAACAACGAAATTTGTTGAGTCCCAGGATTCGAACCCGACCTACGGTTTCTAAAGCAAACATAATACCACTAGGCTATGGGCAGTAATAATAATAATTCGTTATCTATTGTTTATTAATAAAATCATAGAACTTTTAAATCCAATACAACCAGGTATTATTACAAAGAGATACAATTCAAAGAAGACGTATTCTTTTCGAATCTAACTATCCTGAATTGTGACTCTAGATACATAAAAGCTTTAGAGGATAAGTGTAAAAGCCATTCCGTCACGCTCACTATCTTTGAAAAACATTTCACTGGATCTTGTCCGCAGTCCTCACACTTACTTTTTCACTAAATTTTTATTATAGATATGAGTTGTGCTAATGAGCTTTTGTCTCAAGTCTCAAGATAGTAACTTCTTAGTTAAAAGTATATCTTTAAATGACAATTTTTGAACATTTTTTCATTGTATTCTTAATAAATATAATTTTTGTTACGTTATAACCACAAAACAGCTCAATAGCCATGGCCATAAAGTAATATGTTTAAAATACAGAGATCCAGTTGTTTGATCAGACATAAAAGAAAATTCCGAAATAAAAATTTCAAAGCCATGTAGAATTTTAATAAAGAAGGCAAGTACAAAGCATAGAATATCACGATTATCAAGGGATTTTGGCACGAGGAAAATCAGTTCATTGGATGCTAATTTCCGTAATCTATTTGGATTAAGGGTGCGGTTTCTAATTAGGATCAGATAGAATGTAATGATATAAAAAAATACTTACTGGTTTCAGTTTCAGTTAAAAAGGACCCAACTATATTTCGTAAATGTAAAATAAACAAGGTAAAGTCCTTTAAAGTGTTTTGTACAATAGTTTGTAATATTCGCGCAACAAACAGAAATATTTCTGTAGACAAAAACAATAGACGAATAACGGTTGAAAACAATGCCAAAAACTTCTTCAATTTGACTTAAGCCGAATCAATGTAAATTGACATATTCCACCTTAGAGCCCGTGATTATGTACACTAGGTATAATCCGTAACAAAACAAATAAGATTTAACTAGATTTAAGCTGAACCCTTAAGACTGAGCACAAAATAACCTAGACTTTATAGAAATTTTAATTAATTTTGAATTAAACTACGGGATAAATAACACAGAGTATATGTGACTAGCTTTTAACGTTATATGTCGTCATGAAATTAAAACTCTCTCACAATAATTATATCACTATAATTATGTCCCTCAATCTATTCTTAAAGTTTTCATAGGAGGTCACCTTCTTGGGATATAATGTAATATTAAGAAAATTGTTGTCACATAAGTCACCCAAGTCTTTATTCCGAAAACATCTGTTAACAAAAATATCTGCAATTTCTGTTAAATAAATATAAAAAAGTATTTTTATGTAATATAAATCCTTTTTTAAACCTTGTCGTCGGCGCAAATACTTCAATTTCACTACTTTTCAAATACTGTAATCCCTTGGTGACTGTTATATGGAAGCAGTTTTATCCACTTCTAACGCAGCAAATAAATTATGCAAGTTCTTCGGAACATATTTCGGCGTTTTATATGAAACGGTGTTCTTTACAATAACTGCTTAGAACTTGAAACAGTTGTTAGATCTCACAAAATATTATAAAGCGGTTAAAATTACATAATTATACACACATATATATATAATATATTAAATGTATATACGCTCCGAATCGAGAACGTCATTCTTTTAGAAAGTCCGTTAAATAATGACAATGTTAATTAAATTAACAACAGCAAAAGCAACCAGTTTTTCATTGACTTCATTATTTGACAAATAATTGAATAACATTTTCAATAATTTAAGCTTGCATTTAAAGATATAAAGAATGTAAGTAGAAATATCAAGTGAATATCGTCAAAGGACCAAATTATAAAAGGCAAATAACGTGGTCTCTCTACTGAGGAATATTTTATTACTTCGGTAAAGATAAAGCGTAATAAATTGTATATTTCTAATTCTATTTCTAATTCTATTCTTAATAAGATTTGTTAGCAAATATTGTCTACTTTAATAAAATCTTATCTGTTATGTATAGATATATACATATATGCATAAAATAAATTAACAGTAGTTTTAGAAAACTATTAAAAGCTAATAAGTTCGTGTTATTAATTCAGAGCAGGAACTGACAAATTATTTCTTGATAGCTTTTTAATGGGTTTCGGCTGTTGAAATAAATAACTAACGTTAGCAAAATATAATTAAAACGTCCAAATTTCACATTCTCAACTCTCATAAATTGTGACTGATACTGGTTGGTATTTTACTAAATAACTTTCATAGTACATTTTTCTTTTTTTATCATCTGCAATGATGATGAAAAGGAAAAAATCTACTTTAATTATCTCGTAATCTCTTTTTATTTTAATTATAAAAATATATTTAAACTGCGATAAAAGTAAAAATATAAACACAATTTTTATTACATCAAAACCAAGCTATTAAAAAAAATTAATCTGAATTAATGTTAACTAAAATAACAATAATATCTTCGGCGGCGTAAGCAATTAGCGATCGTAGCTGTTTTGCCTCCATAACTAAAATTACTCTTAGCTTTTAAAGTATTCCAAATATGTAATTTGAGTTTTAATCTATGAAACATTTACTTTGTGTTATTCGTAATATAATAATTAAGATTTATGGTAAGAATGTACTTATTTTATAAGTGGTAAATAATATAAATGATATAATAATTAAAATTACTTTTCATACTACGGACATCTTTTAATAAACTAATTCTATATTCGTATCTAAAAAATCAATAAACACAAAATAAAACAGAAATTCACACCTTATAGTACTTCATTTATGGCGAAATAACATATTTAATTACTTACCTATAACTCTATAATTGAATAGTGCTTTTGCCTCCATTCAAATTCTAATGACACGACTACACAAATCTTAAAAGAAGCATTAGGATAACGCCCTTGAAGTACAATTAAATAGCACAAAATTCAGGCCCTTATGTATCTTTACTATACCTTTGAACTAATAATGATCAGGTGTGTATTGTATCGAAACTCGTTTAACAATTTCAAACTCGCTTTAAACTTAACGTATTATTGAGCGCACAAATTAAATTAATTATTCTGTCACTATGTTCCTGAAAGATAGGTGTTAAGATTCTTAGGTTCAGGTCGACTGAAAAAGTCTATGTTGAAAATTAGCCTATCATGGGCGTTTGGATACTCATATTAGTAATTGATATAACGAATTAAAACTGATATTTATCTATACCTAACTTATAACTATACCTAGGCAGATCAAACGGCACAATAAAAACAAACCTACGCTAAGATATGTCCTGAATTTAACGTCTTATAGACTTGACAAGACAAGCCCATGAATAAAAAATATATTAAGTGACCCAACGCTTTGTCAGTACGTAAGTAATTGAAATTTATTAGTATTTTTATCCAAAACATAGTCTTTTAGGATCACTCATCTAGTTGCACTGGTAAATAACGTTAAAATTTTATAAAAACAATAATCTCAGGATAAAGAACAGAAAAGAAAAACTATTTTCGAAACATGGCTTTATTTAAATAGGTGTTGTGAGATAAAGTTGCAGTGATATAAATAGAATAATAGTTATGATTGATATTAGTGTAATTGCAAGCATTCTTTCTCCCAACAGTCCCTTCTCAAATTCCCTGCATAAATACGCTTTTCAATTTAGTCCAAGTAGAGATGTCTATTATTGACTTTGTTATTTTATAACCGATTAATGTTATTAAATAAAAATGTTTGTAACATCAATAAAAGTATTATAAAAAATATCAAGCACAGATAAACAAAGCGTGAGACATTATTTATTAAAATCTGAATCTTGATTTTAATAAGTTTTTTTTTATTTTCATTACACTATCGATAAAATTTATTTGATTATATATATATAGTACATAATATTATTTTGAGTAACATTTTCACTTTGTATATTATATATATTCTCGTATAGAAACCATATCTTTAAATAACCAGACTATGCAAGGCAAACATCGTCGACTCTTTACCCAGTACAATTTTATTACATCTACGGTAAATATGAGGAGTATTAATTTGCAAACTTCTTTGAACCACACCTTTCGCTTTGCTTTCTTAACGAAACTCATAAGCAAATATTTTTCTATTATAACTAATATTGTCTGTGGTTTAGTTATATTTACATCTAAACCTCACTAAATTATATGAATGTTTTTACCATAAAACTGTACAAATTTTGGATATACTTTTAAATTTTTAACCCTAATTCTTAATTTATGTATTGCTTTGATTCCTTTGAGCTACATATTTCATATTAGTATAAGCTATATAACTATTTTTATTGCTATAGTTCTGAGATAAAAACAGTACAATCACTGGCTGTGTACATTACTCGTACGATCTCTTGAAACTAATTTCAAACATTGGGGAAAGCATAGTTCAACAAAACTGTGTTCGTTAAATTTTTATGTTTTTTAAAAATATGTTACAAATATGAAATAACATTTTTTTAATTATATATATATATTATATATATTATACAAAAATAAATAACTGTGTCTGAAATAACATAAAAATTCAATCAATATGATTTACATTTCATATATCGCCTTTTGGGGTAAAACAAAAGGAAGAACAAAATTAACACTAATTTAAATATTTTCTCTGCAAGCTAGGTTAACTTATTTTACATTTGTAATAAACAATTTAAGGCCTTAGATAACCGGAAAGGAATATAAGTCATGAGGGACCACCGTTTTTTATTATATAAATGTCATTTGAAAACACAATGACCTTAATGATGCTACCATATATAATATTACCTTAATTATCTATATACTACATAAAACGTTAAAAAAAAAATTTCTAGTATAAAAATTGATTGATTAGTATATAACTGGACAGACTAAAAGCCGATTTATCAAAATGTTTCTTCTGTTGATATCGTGCAAATTCTATTCAAAAGACTTAAAGGTTCTTACTTTTCTATTCAATATGTTATAATTTGCATAGATATGGAGCTACTACCAAAAGCATAATTTTAATGTTTGTTACATCGTTATTAAAAACAAAGAACAAAAAGTAGATTACATCCGTTGCAGCGTAAGGAAACAATTATCGCAAGATGTAATAAATAACGAATATACAGAACTTTTCATCGTATCCGCCGTTGAATATGTCATAAAAATATTTCCTTTATATAGGATACAACATTGCTTTTATTAATTTTGCTCTGTAAACATTCACTTATAGTTTTTACATTTTATATTATTGGCGCATGTTAGGTCGCTACTATTATTATATTATTCATTATTTTTCTTTTTTAATTGATGGCTTGGTATAAAATAACGGCGTTATGAACTTGCATTTTTGTTTTTAACAATAAGTAAAAATTATTATAAAATTAACCGACGAAAATTAATAAATTTTAAGCAATTGCTTTTTATTGTACCAATTCTCCTGTTATCAACGAAAAGTTTATAATAATAAACCGCACCATCTACTGACACACAACTCAATCAATAGATATCGCCAACTGTCACAATCGTTTTGTACCAAACATTTTGCATCAAATAATAATAGAAAAATAAATTGTTATAAAACATTATTCGATTTTAAATTAAAATAAGGCTATTCTTTCTTTTTAAGTTGATTAAACTGCATGGTGAGCAATTTATTTTAAAATCGTTTAAGTATTTTAGAGTTCATCGCGCCAACATCGTGACACGATATTTATATATATCAAGTGAAGAGAGAAGAGATAATGGTCGCGTCAATTTAATATTTAGTTATCATAATTTTTTCTTAAATAACATGCTACTGTACTATTAAATCAATTATAATAAAAAAAAACTTTTTATCTGTTATAACGCGAATTTGCAATTTTTTCTGTAATCAATCAAAACAAGCGCTGGCACTGAAAGCGGCGTTAACCTCTAGACAAGTCCGACATTTTTCTTGGTGATCCTAAATCGCTACTCGTAACCACGTTCAATACCACTGTGCCTATTTCTGCCGCAGAGCAGTATACAAAAAAACACTTCTCCGTTCGTTCGTTCCTGTTTAAACGGTACCGTAGCCAGTGAATTTACTGGTTAAACGAGACTTAATCCTATGTCTCATAAAAGGCGGCATTCATCATCATCATCCAACCTGATAGTCCACTGCTGGACATAGGCTCCCTAATACACCCCTATCCATTAGGGTTTTGGACCTGTCCCACCACGCTGGTCCAATGCGGGTTGGTGGGTGACCACTTTAACGACCATCCGACGCATGGATCTTCTCACTTTTCAGACAATTGGGTGATCGCCAAATTGCCCTAACTAACTAGGAAACAACAACGAAAATTTGTTGAGTCCTGCAGGATTCGAACCCGACCTGGTTTCAAGCACACACCCATACCACTAGCCTACGTTGGAGATAAGGTATTGATGTCCATGGCGTCGGTAACACTATTCTATTATTATTCATTCGTTCATTCATTCATTCATTATTCATTCATTCATTTATTTATTATTTATCTATTTATTTATTTAGTTATTTATTTATTTATCTATTTATTTAACTATTTTGTATCTTTTATATATTTATTTTTTATCTCTTTATTTATTTATTTACTTATTTCCTATATATTTAGTTACTTTTACTTATTTACTAATATATTTATTTATATAACTTTTTTTTATTAACTCATTTAATTATTTACTTATTTAATATTTTTTTATTTACTTATTACCTATTTACTTATTTAATTATTATTAATTCATTTATTTATTCATTTATGTATTTATTTATTTATTTATTAATTTATCTATTTATTTATCTATTTTTTATTATTTATTTCTATCTGTCGATCTATCTATCTATTTACTTATTTTTATTTACCTTTACTTATCACTTTTACTTATTCTCTGATTTACTTATTTACTTATTGATTTATTTATTTTGTTATTCATTCATTTTTTTATTATTTATTTATTTATTTAATTATCCATTTATTTATGTATTTATCTTTCTATTTATCTATTTACTTATTTACCAGTTACTTAGTTACTTATTTACTTTTATTATTTACTTATTTACTTATTTACTTATTTAATTATTTACTTATTTACTTTTTTACTTATTTACTTATTTACTTATTTACTTATTTACTTATTTACTTATTTACTTATTAAATTAAATTTAGAAATTAAGATTCGGGTGACCTATGTGACAACTATTTTCTTGAAACTTGCTTAAAATGTAATTATTTTATTATATCAATGGAAGGTAGACAATTTTAGTAAATTGGGTGACATAATTTTAGAAACACATGATTTTAACATGATTATAATACCCATCGTTTAAGTTAGATTTATTTTGCAATTTGTCATAAAACTTTTATCATTGTAGTGAAAGCTGTTCTAGAATTATATTTTGCATTATTTTTAAGATTGTATACTTTGAATTATTTTTTATCTCTAAAATATTATTCAGTTCAGTATAATTAAAATTAGTTAAGTTGAATTGTTTGTTACTAAAAGCAGATGGATAGATTTCCAATACAAAAAGTTTTAATTTAATTGCTATACACAAATAATAATTACAGCAAAAATAATACCAAGAAAACGATTAGTTCTATTTGAGTTTACTATCATTGAAAAACGGACATAATTTTAACACATGTTAGGTTAAACTCATTTGATGATTGGTTTGTCAATCTACCGCTATCAAACATCAATTATTTAAAACTATCAGAGAACAAAATCAGTAGTTGACCAATCGATAGGTTAAATTTTGTAGATTAGAGGTTGAAAGATAGATTACCTTTTATTTCTTAAATAGAAAATAAGGCAAATTGATTTATAAACTATCTGCAAATGATTAAAAAAATAATAATGATTAATAGCTTCTATTTCAACAAATCCCTATACTTATAAAACGGAACTTTGTTTTACGGATACCATTTTATGAAAACCCTTGTAGGGAAAAGATGAAGAATAAGATACACGATATCTTCAATTTTGTGTTAATATAATATGTTTTACAATAACAGGAACTAAAACGTCAAAACTGAGTGCATTAAAACAATTCTCAACGTATATGAATTCATGAAATATTTAGAGGTAAGAAACTTCGATCTTTGATTTTTGCATTTCACGAATAGCGTAACTTTTTACAATGTTTAAAAAAAATATATGCGTAAGCAAATTAATTGTATTTGACGCATCAGACTCTCTGTTGTTAATCTCTTAATCAATTGACGATGTTCAACAAAAGCGTCAATTCCCTTTATTCCGATTTAAGGAGTCCTTGGCAAAACTTGACTTCGAGTTCATTTCAAGCATCTTGTAAATAGTTTGCTGCTCTTGGTAAAGCGAAACCTGTTCGTTTGTGTAAATTGTTTAGAAGCTTAGTGAAATTTTGAACTTATTTTAGATCAATCTTCGAACTTAGGTCAAGTCAAGTTAATCGGGCTTATATTCTTTAAATGACGCATTTTCTGCACTTTAAGATGTTGGTTTGACGTGATTGCTGAATTAGTCTTCTGTAGTCAAATGAAATTAGAATTTTGAAATATTGTGTGAGAGTTTTAGTTTCACGACAACATAGGAGGTTAAACGCTGTCATAATCTGTGTTATTTATCTCGTCGTTTAAATGTAATTTAATTAAAAATCTTTATAAAGTTTAGGCTATTTTGGGCTCAGCCATTAGGGGTCAGCTAAAATCTAGCTAAATGTTATTTGTTTTGTAACGGATTATGCCAAGCGTAAGTAATCACGGGCTCTACAGATTTCGTTGATTAGGTTTGTCAAATTAAAGTGATTGGCATAGTTTTCAACCGACATTCTTCAAACATATGCCTACCTCGTCTACCAGTATGATTGCATATTAAATAATTCTGTTTGTTATGCAAATATTACAAATTATTACACAAAAGACTTTGAAGGACTTTATCTTGTTTATTTTACGTTTACGAAATATAATTGGGACATTTTAAACCGCATGGTAGGTTTATTTCCCGGATCATATACCATCACCACCATCATCATTATCATACCTGTTGAGACCACTGCTGGACATGGGCCTTCAATCTCACCGATACGCCACCGCATCTTCTCTATCTCATCCAACCCACTGGCGCCACATTACGTTTGCCGAGTCTCGGTCTCCATTCCAGAACTTCATTTAACTATATATGTATCACATTTACCTCGCAGTAATTTTAGCTCGGTACTAAATTCCTGTGATAATTGATGCCATTTAAAATAACTTTAAAGGTCATAAGGTCACAAGAGAGACTTATTTACTTTTTGAAACCAGCACGTATTTTTTTAATATAACTGTATTATGTCTTGATTAACTGATCTTCATTAGAAACCGCGCCCTTAATCTAAATAGATTGCGCAACTTACCATCCAATTAACTGATTTTCCTTTTGCCAAAATCCCTTGGTAATCGTGATATAATGTTACCGTTCTATAAATTAAAGCTGTTAATGTTTCAACTTCTAAAATTAATTTCTATGACTGATTAAAAAACTATATCTTCGTACAATAAACACCATACTATTTGGCCATGGCTATTGACTATAAAAAAATAATAATAATTTAGAAAACAATGGATATTTAACTTATTTAAGTAACGATCGATCGACAATAGCTCATTGGCAGATCTCATATATATAACAAAATTGTAAGGTAGTAAATGAAAGGACCGCGGCCAATGACCAGTGAAATGTTTTTATAATTTAACAAATTTTAAGTATTAAATGTTGCCGTCTTTAACTGTCCATGTTCGTATTTTGCAATAAGACCGAAAACTTAATTAACATATTTAATTTTTCGTTTAATCCAGCTATAAGCCATGGTTAATAACTACCTATATTTTTTTGGCGTTTCAATATATATGATTTGGGAATCCACTTGTAGACAGTCGTAACAACGATTTTTAATTTGTCTATAAAAAGTTATTAGTCGGTAGTGAGTCAATAAGCTGAGGTTTTTATTGTCACTTATAAAGACAGACGAGCAATCAGGCCACCTGAAGAAATAAGTAAATAAGTCAATAAGTAAATAAGTAAATGTAATTTTTTTTTTATGGCATCGAGGAGACGGTCAGGCCACCTGATGGGAAGTGGTCACGACACCCATAGACTGAATATCCAGTGGTATCGCAACCGCTGCCTACCGTAGACATAGAGTGTTAAGTCCGTTTACCCAGAAATACCCTACGGTGCCCTTCAAACCGGAACACCGTCAGTGTTTTCACATACTGCTTCCTGGCAGAAATAGGCACCGCTGGTACATCAGACGGTTCTCCTGTAAACAGGGGACCTACCAATATATATATAATAAGAATAATAAATATATAATAAGTAAATAAGTAAGTAGGTAAATAATTAAATAAGTAAATAAGTAATAATAAATAAATAAAGGAAAAAATAAAAAATGAAAAAATAAATTAATGAAAATAAATAAATAAATTAATTAATTAATAAAAAATAAATAAATAAATGAAAAGATAAATAAATAAAAAAAAAATAAGTAAATAAATAACTAACTTAAATAAAATAAATAACTAAATAAATAAATAAAAATTAATAAATAAATAAAAATAATACATAAATAAATAAAGAAAAAAATGAAAAAATAATTAATAAATGAAAAAAAATAAATAAAAAAATAAAAATAAAGTAAATAAGTAAAAATAAATATATAAATAAAT
>JAGSMT010001472.1:0-10465 GCA_029286875.1 Lamproptera curius
TTATGCACGACTTTACGGTGTGCTCTAGCCCACTGCTCCTTCAAAATAACACAAGACCTCGTAACACAAGAGACTACTACGGCTGAAAAGTTAGAGGAGCTGTAACTAGACACCCTGCGTCATCTACTGTAAAGACCAGATCTTGCCTCAAACAAGTAATATATTTTTTTCAATAATATTACTGGGGGCAAAAGGGTCAAAGACCAGGGGATAGCTTCCGCGGGACCAGTAACGTGATTGACCTTATGAGTGAGGCCGGCCAAGGGAGGATGTGATCTTCGGTGTGGTGTATTAGATGTCTCTATTTTTCACGGCTGAAACGAGGCAAATCGTGCAGCTTAGCATTGACGCCGCAACTGGGGGCTATGAGACTTATGACTTTAAAGGCATTGATCACCTGACTCTTATGGTTACTTTAGTAGCAGATTCATATAATTTGATGCCAATGTGCATGGGTCGCGACGAAGAGCGCTTTAGAAGCTCTTTAGAAGCACCCTGAAGTGGAGTGATGCGTAATCGGGCTGCCACGGTGGCTTGAGGCAATGCAAAAATGTCGCTATATCCCTACTAGGAAGTAGGAAGGAAGGAAGTGATAGCTTAAGTCAGCGCGAGTATGACATAACTCTTTTTTTGCTCCCTCAAGGATGGGTGTATAAAGGAAAGGACTATTTTAACTAATATAAAACAACATCAATCAACTGTCTTAGAAGTAAGCTTTTAAATTATTAATAATAAATATATATATATAAGTGGAGTTAGTATAAATCAGTTAGCATTTCTAAATTTTATTGATGTTGTTCTGCGCGAAAGCCTTAATAACTGCTAAATTAATTACCTAAAAACGAATAAGTGATGGAAGCAATATTAATATTATAACAGCTCTTAATAAATGTTCAATTTATTCTATGTCGGTTTATAAGTTACGTGCTAACTATTCGAACTCAGTGTGTATTCTATTAACTTACATCTAACTTAGCGTGTAGGGAAATTAAACCGACAAATCGGTACTTGCAAATAAGTTTCAACAAGATATTAACTTGAGCCACATTACCCGCACATTTCATAAAGCAGAAATCAGCTTCCTAATATTTGTTAGACTTAAAGGTCAATATAAAATATTTAACAGCGATGTAGAACGTCTCCAAAATGCTTTTAATTTTTGCATATAACAAACCAGGTGATAAAAATAATATATTTAACTGAGAAATATCGATTTGGTATTATTGCAAAGATACCGAAAGCTTTGATGATCTCGATTGTAACAGATAATTTTTTGAATTTCTTTTTGGGACAGCAAATTAATGAAAAAGTTTCGATTTAGTTGATGTCCTGTACAAATATTTATTTATAATTGAAGATTTTTTAAGCACAGTTTATAAACGTTGCGTCAAAGAATTTCGTCCACAATACATGCTGTGTAAACACACTACATTTTTTTGGAGGTATTGAAAAATGTACTTCTTTTAAGCTACTTTAATTTAATAAAAATAACAGCTTATGCAATACGTTATTCTTAAAATTTTCTATCATAGTTAGATTCAGCTTTGGTTCGTCAAATAAAATTAATTAGAATATGTTGAATATTATGTATAAAAAAATCCGAAAGATAAAGCTTTATGTGAAGTCGAATCTGAAACAAAAAAATAACCCATATTGTTTATTTAAGTAGTGCAATGTGAAAATATTTCTCTTAATTGTAGAAAATTGTTTCAACCACTTAGATGATAAAAAATGAGAAATGTTGAACACATTTTACACTGACACTAACAGGGGAAAATTGGCAGCAGTGTTAGACAAAACATGTTTTAACAAAATTTGGTCCAATAAGAAGCAAAGTAAGCAACTCATATAAAAAGTGGCGTGAGTCAGTTGAGAGTCGAAATTGTAAAACAAGTTTTTTATTTTATTGAACAGTGTTGAGATTTTCCCTGAATTACATTATTGGTACAAATATTTTTAACCACACTAATTACTAAAACAATTTTTGACATGAGAAGCATTATATAAGACACTGGTCTAAACTAACTCGTAGAATTCAGTTATTTCCCTAAAAATTGTACTACAGATACGCTTTAGAATAGCAATCATTAAAGTTGTCAAGATACAAACGAATAATACTTGCTTGCTTATCTTACATAGATCGAATATGACTTTAGGAATGGTATTACGTTACAACGGAAACGCAATGTCCCTTTAATTGCAAAAGAAGATATGTGGTTGTAGCCGAGCGATATGAAAATATACAATAATGTTACGCACAGATTTATTATTCTTTGTTTTGGCCGTAATAGTATAAAATAATTAATAAGATATTATATCTTTTTAAAAACATAAATGCCATTAATTAACTCAATTTTTTTTAATTTGTTTTGAAAAATAATAACTTAATTTTTTTGCAAGCAGAGCGAAACAATCGAACACCGGTGGTAGGTCCCCTATTTACAGGGGACCGTCGGGGTGGGTACCACCGCGGTGCCTATATCAACCGCTAAGCTGTAGTGTGAAAACACTACTGCGTTCCGGTTTGTAGGGCACCATAGCCAGCGTATTTACTGGGTAAACGAGACTTAACATCCTATGTCTCACGGTAGGCAGCGCTTTGGTGATGCCAGTATTGCCAATGTTTATGGGCGTCGGTGACCACTTTCAATCAGGTGGCCCCGTTGTATCGTCTGCCTGCGTATGCCATAAAAAAAAACTAAATGACAAATTCGCGTTATTTATAATACTTGAATTCTAGCAGTTTCATAACCTCAGATGAATTTATGCTAATGTGTAAGATGAAGAAAAGATAAAACAATTAAAAAAATAATAAAAAAATCAAATGACCTTCCTAAAGAAGCAAAGGCTACAGTAGTTTTAAACGTTTCTGATTACAATTTTAAATTTTAAGAACTGCGGTTGCATGAAACTAGGTAAAAAATGGTTAAATGAGACCCTACAAAAAAAAAACACATCATTTGGTGCCGCCTTTGTAGTAGTGGTAGGGCGCCTTTGTGGTAGGTACTAGTCCACAGCCTTGTTCAAAGGAGCTAAAAGGAGGGAGGTAGGTTATGTCCACGTCCACGTCTTGGTGCATTGTAACCGGCACACCTTTTCTTCTGTGTCCGAATGATGTATTCCCTATTTAAGTCAGAATAACCAGAACTTTGCTAATAAAAGACTTCTAAGATCCAGTGATAGTCTCTAGTGATAGATAATAGTATTTACCCCTTGGCCCTTTGCTTTAGTAAGTAGAAAATTGCAAAGAATAGGGCAGCTAATGAAATGCTAAGACAAGAATAAAAAAAATGCATGTGCAAAAGGCTCTTCGATTTAATTGTGCAATTTTGTTCCTCTTCATTTCCTAAACGTTTTCTTCAGGTTCTATTAGTGTTTGTACTACTTCAAAGAATTCTCAAATCTAATTGCTGTAGATCTGCTTATACTGTCACCCTAAATAGCCTTATCGTTGTCCTAAATTTTAATGCTTCGTTTGTGAATGAAGTTCTTTATAGGTTTTTATTTCGCGAAGCGGGTAGGAACAAGATAAAAATTTATTATATACGAGTAATTGTTTAACTTCCAGTGCCGATACTGTAGGCTGTAGAAGTAGCAAATAACACCTGTATACATTGACGTGTTTTTCAATTTTAAAGTATTTTTCTCATGTTTATATTTATGTTATGTTTTTGATGAAGTCGCAGGATTTATAGAAAATTATTAAATTAAAATACAAATCATTAATATTAAATTTTTAAAAGTTACGTACGCTTTTTTATAAATATTAATTGTAACTATTAACTAACTCAACTCTTTGAACTCATAGTCCGATGGTACGAATAACTAACCGTTTTTTAGATGCCCATCCATCACGTGGATCATCGTACTTTACGGGCAATCTAGTGATCATCCTACATTACCCCAAACAACCAGAAATAAGCTATGAAAAATTGTAATGTCCTACCCACAGTTTTCTAATATAGGACCTCCGGATTATAAACCGCAAGCCCAAACTACAGAAGTAGTTTGATATATTTAATACAAATATTATTAATTAAATTATAATAAGTTCCTTGTGTGTCGAGCCAGCGGCAAAGTTTCAATTCAAGTTAGTCAAGTTGCATTTTCCTAAACAAATTAACTGAAAGTTCATTAGGCAGTCACTTTCATTATTTATTTTTCAGGTAAAGTTACTGTGGACTTTGTAATTCAGTTTCAGTATAAATTTGCAATCTACAAACACGCCGAATAAGCTAAAAGCTGTTTACTAGACGGTAAAGCTTGTTACATCTAACGTCAATAATCATTTTGTTTGGCTAATAGTTTAATAACTTTAAATTTAATTTTGCACATTGCACTATTTTATAAAACAATCTAGCTTACTAACTAAGTAACTAGCATATTATAAATAATAACTTTTAAACATTAAAATGGCGCTACAATGTTTATAATCGAATTACTATTATGGTTACTGTTTCGATTTATCTTTTAAATTTGAAATTTATGTTTCGCTCTCAAAATTCAAATAAAGACAAAACTTTTTTAGGTTGGTCTCGATTTAAATTTTTAATGCAATCAATTTTAAACCACGAACTAAAATTTATAAGAGAACATCGGATTCAAATTAAAATTTTAATAGCGGTATTTTTATATACTTTACAATTGAATAAAAGTTGGAAGCTTCTTTCATTACAACGACCATTTAATGTATTGAATATTTTTTTGTAAATATGTTAGTTCATTCTTAAATTATTTTTTAACTATTGTACGCATACGCGTATGTGAAAGGTAATGATAAAATATTAATAGTTTAGTAAGATTTTATATTACCTGTCTTATTCTATTTATAATATTTGGATTATGGCTATATAACTGAAAATATAATATAAAAGGGCTCTATTGGAAGAAATAATTTCATTTGTATTTTCGTGACCTGTGTACCTGACCTGTGACCTATATGCTGTAAGTATAGTTTTTATATTACCTAATATAATAATATAATATAATATGATATTTAGATAATAGCTAAGGTTTTGTAAATGCCAAGAACTGATATAACCTAATGTTATATTATATTTAGTTTGTATCTAAGTTTCTATAAATACGTAACCACTGTGTAACTTGTATATTGACTACATAGTTAAAGAGTCCCGCTGAGTTTCTTACGCTGGTTCTTCTCAGTCGGAGGTTTCCACTTCCGAACCAGTGGTAGATAATTTGAAAACAAACGTTTATATAATTTATATTTGTATTCTATTCACATTGCCATACGAGGGTGGTCGGAAAAGTTTCCGATCTCAACTCAAAGATGATGTAAAACGCCACTCGTTAATAAAAGCTAGTGAATGTAGTTGTGCATATTTTAACAGTTACTCACCAAAGTTTCGGCTATTTTAGACGCACAGTTTTTAGTTGACAGTCGTTTGAGTTAGTAGAAGTGAGTGTTTTTGTGAAAATGGAAAAAAATTAGTATCGAGCTGTTATTAAATTTTGTTTTGAAAGGAAATACAGCCTACGCAAATCAAAGATGAGATGGACTTTATGTTGGGACTCTGCACATCATTTACTACAGTGAAATTTTGGGCAGCTGAATTTAAACGTGGCGTAAGAGCTTGGGAGACAATGAACGTTCGGACGTCCAAAACTGCAACTACTGATGATAACATTGCTAAAGTTCACAAAATGGTGTTAAACGAATTAAGTGGGAGAGATAGCAGAGGTTATGAAAATGTCCAAACGTGTTTGTCATATTAAATCAAGGTTTAGAAATGAGAAAGCTGTCCGCGCGTTGGGTGCCGCGTTTGCTCAGACCAAAAACATGTTCGAATGAAATTTCCAAAACGCGCACGCGTTTGCTCACATTAGACCAAAAAATGTTCAGAATAAACATTTCGAAGCTCTGTTGACGCAGTTTAGGTGCAATAAATCGAGTTTTGCCGCCGATTAATTACTGTAAGGAAACTTGAATACACCATTATACGGCGAAATTAAACTACGGTCAAAACAGTGGACTGCAAAGGTGGAACCAGCTCTAAAAAAGCAAAAACTGTTTTTTCGGCTGGGAACGTGATGGCGACTGTTTTTTGGGATAGTCATGGAGTTATCTTTATCGATTATCTTTAAAGAGGAAAAACCGTTACAGAAGCATACTACAAATCATTACTTGACGAGCTGAAGGCACAAATTGCGGAAAAACGGCCACATTTGCAGAAAAAGAAAATCCTGTTTCACCAAGACAACGCACCGTCTCACACCTCAGTGGTTGCCATGGCCAAAATCCACGAGTAACGGTTTCAACAGCTTGACCATCCGCCTTACTCACCAGACCTGGCCCCAAGCGACTTCTTTTTGTTCCCTCATCTAAAAACTGCGCTCGGACGACAAAGATTTTCGTCAAATGAGTAAGCAATCATCTTTGTGAACAGTTATTTTGCAGAGAAAAACGCAAAGTACTATTTGGAAGGGTTACAGAGATGGGAGCATCGCTGGGAGAAGTGTGTAGAGTAACAAGGAGACTATGTAGAAAACTATATAAAAATAGTAAGAAAAAAAATCTTTTAGGTCGGAAACTGACCCTAACCCTTTTGAATTTTAATTAACAACCGAGAACGGTAGTGGTGTTTTAAACAGTATCATTTTCTTTTGCATATTTTTTTTCAATTTTTATAGACTCAACTACATCATCACTGACTACTCTAGTCAGTGATGTAGTTAAGGCATTACTAAAATATGGTAATAAAATAACAATTAATTAATGAAGACACTCCACCTCCTCTCTACCGCAAACCATCCGTAAAATAGATTAATATAGAATAATAAGTACGTAGCCATTTGTAAATAACAAAGAAATTTTAATGATATATTATGTTTCTAGTTTCTAAAGTTGAATGTTATACTTGAATTTGAAATACTTTAACTACGGTGCCCATCAAACCGGATCACAAGGGTATTTATATACTACTGCTTAGTGACAGGAATAGGAACCTCGGTGGGTACTTCATCGGCTAGGCAAGTATAAAGAAAGCTTCCAGATCATAATAATGTTTTCTTGTTAATATCAACCTGTTGTATATCAACTGCTGTATATGGGAGATCATTTCTTTGTGTGAGGTGTAATTGACAAGATTAGCAACATTTTAAGGCGGGCTTCAAACAAAACTTATTTCAAGCTGCTGAAGAACATTGGTCAATTCCTACTACCTGTCAAGTGCAATATTCTTCTACATGATCCAGGAGTGTACAAGCTAGATTGTGACTTCGGCCTCTCTTACATTGGACAAACGAAGCGAGCAATATGAACCCGCGTAAAGTAACACATAGCTGACAATAAGCATAGAAGACCCAACTAGTCGGCAGTGTGTGACCACACCTTAAATTACTCAAACCATTACATCAGATTTGATTGACCACAAAGCCTCGCTAAAGAACACCTAATCCTTCTAAGGATGACCCGTAAGCCTATTGAAATTAGAAAACATCCTTATTTCAATAGAGAAGATGGTTACGTTGTACCACCTGCTTGGGACCCCATAATTAATAAATTAAAATTAAAACTCAAGCATAACACTGCCGGCAATAGTAATGATAAAATAAGTAAATTTTTCATAGGTCGGGGTAAAGATTAAAAAGAATATTTTATAGCAAATAGTATCAGGAAACCTCGCTTCAGCACTGTGCACTGCACACCTGTGACCACGGACGCTCGAAATTGTGTAAAACGTCGTGAATTTAAAAATGTAAAAATAAACGCGATAAAATCCGTAAAAAGTCTTTTTACACAATAATGTGTAATTTTCGCGTAAACAAAAGAATTAATTAGATAATTTCAATTTGTTATTGGTTTTATTTTCAAAAGGAAGAAGGAAATACGCACTTTGGATTTTATGTGCTCTGGGTGCTTCGCTTATAATTAACCGATTTCCGTAATCATTGGTTTTGGATGTAATAAAAATACAATTAGTTATTTATTAAGTAAACATAATAAAAGTAATACCATTTGAATCTGTATGTAAGTTCAAACATTTGAATAGCTGCTAATTTTTATTACGAGAAAAGGGAATGGTTTCATCTGTATAACTATTGTTCAGTCGGTCATATCTTACTTATCATTTGTCTTTTAATTATGAAAACATAATTTTTAACTAATATAAATAAAACCATAGACCCAGGTAAAGTCCTAAAATACGCTAATATTACGAAATGATTCGCACAACAATTAAAGTTTTTAACATCATTAAAATCAAACATATTATTAATATGCATTAGTATGCACATAATATATATGTATTAGCTTCTTTGCAATTATATGCAAATGGAAGGAGAAATCAAAATCAAAGGCAAATATCTTTATTCAATATGGAAGCATTACACTTTCTTATTGATTGTCAAATAATGTACCACAGTTCGAAAATGGAAGCCTCTGACCTGAGAAGAACCGGCGTAAAAAGCTCAGTGGGACTTTTTTTTCCTTTTTTTTCAATAAATTTTAACAAAATTTTTACATTTTGCTACTTAATAAATACGAATACGAAATAGCCTGGAGCGAACAGTTCATTACTAGGGTATGTTATCTATCAAGTACTCATTACAACAATAATATCTTTTAACACACAAAAGTTCCTTTATAACTTTTTAAAATTTATTTACAGATAAAAGCTGAACGTTTTCTGGAATTTATTGTAGAAGACTATACATTGTCCCATGAAAGATTTCATTGTTCTTCGGAACCTAGTTTTTGGAAGAACATAATTATGCTTATTCCTAATATTTATACTATGTGTGTCACAATGTTTTACAAAATCATTTTTATGTTTATGAACATACATAATATTTTCAAATATGTATTGAGAAAAAACAGTCATTGCATTGATTTCTGTAAACATTTTTCTCAGTGATTCTTTGGGGCCCAGGTTATAGACTGCTCGAATCGCTCTCTTTTGAATTATGAAAATAGTATTTATATCAGCCTCATTTCCCCACAGTAGAATGCCATAAGACATTATACTGTGAAAATAACTAAAATATACTAAACGGGCTGTCTCAACATTGGTTAGTTGTCTAATTTTTTTGACTGCATAAGCCGCTGTGCTAAGTTTACTCGCCAGTCTATTAATATGAGGGCCCCATTGCATGCAGTGGAATCTACGTGGTCTAGCGCTTCTCCATCTACGACTTCCATCTTCGACTACATCCACCCAGCTTGAGAAACATTAGGAGTCATAAACCTTATACATTTAGTTTTATTTTTGTTTAACATTAAATTATTTGCACTAAACCAGTATTTTACTTTTAAAGGGTATTATTTACATCGTCATTTTGCAAGTTTTGTCCTTTAATTCTATATATTAAATAAGTATCATCAGCAAATAATACAATCTCATTATTGTTCTCAACCTGGTGTGATGGTCATTAATACAGACCAGGAAGAGAAAAGGCCCCAAAATCCCCCCCATTCCTACCTGCGCCCCGGGAGATCTCTTGCCGTTCACGTCAACTCTCTGAGTTCGATGGCTCAAATACGAAGTCAGAAGGTCGAGTGCGGCATTTTTGATACCGTTTTATATTTTTAAATATATCGTTTAATATTCATTCTAGTTTTTGGTTTTGCAAGCGAGGTTATATATTACTGAAGCTCAATTATCTGTCCCTACTGAGCTGTGATCAATGTTATGTGTTTGTCTGGATTTCATTATTATTACATTCTCTTAAAGGTTTTGATATTGAAAAAGATATTATGGAAAACTTTTCTTTTTACCAAGCGAACCTACATGTTTTATAGATTGTATTTTAAAAGTTAGAAAAGATGTTATGTTTTTCTAAAAACCCTTTATTTAAATGATAATAAATTGAATTCGTTCTGTTTAAATACTTTAACCACGTTGTTCTACGTTAAATCGTCTTGGGACAAACAAAGCAATTTTGAACACTTTTACTTACACCGAAAACGCATATCTGCGAAGATATTTTGGAAATGGTATTTTTAATCTCCTTTTTTTGTTTTTGTACCTTTTAAATATAAAAATAGAGTAAATTATTTTGCTATAAGGTTACCAAAAAATTTACAATGATTATTCTCATGTCAGGAAAAGGACTTAAAGTAAGTTGACATATAGGATGATTAAATAAAAGAATCCAGCTTATTTAAAATAATATATGATTGGATTAGTTCAACTAAGAATTAAACCTAAAAATTAAGTGTAACTTAATTTTAACAGAAATTTACTAAATAAAAAAAAATTACCTAATTATTACAGTATTAGAGGGCCAATACTGCAATAATTAGGTATTTTTATTACAAGCAAAGCTTTTGAAGTAATAGTCTTAATGGAGAAAATTGTTGGGTGTTAGCATTGTTACTCAACTCTTCTTTGAAATTTCAGTAAAGTTTTCTCATTAGTGCAAGTTTGTCACAATAATGATCTTTTCAAGGGTAAGTTCTAAACTTTGCTATTTTCTTAAATACTTGTTTATTAGTTACGTTTTA
>JAGSMT010001473.1:0-13015 GCA_029286875.1 Lamproptera curius
AAATCCGGGATGTCCATTTTGGTCGATTATATCGAAGGATATTTTTAAACAACAGAAATGAATCTTGATCAAAGAAATCGCAAGTATAGGTTGGTTTTACCCACGAACTAATTTATGAACGTCAATGCATACCGTTATATAAAACATACAGGCTATTTTAAAAGAAACGACTCTAATCGGAAACCAATCCGGCATGTTTGAGTAGCATATCACCAATTACCAATTATTAAAATCCTGGAATGACCATTTATGACCGACTATATCAGGATGTCTTTAAACAACAAATGAATCTTGATCACTACAAATCAGCAAGTACAAGTTGATATACCGAAGAACACAAGTATTGAACCGTCATGCATACTGTTTTATGGGGCTATACGGAGCGCTATATTAAAATAGAAATGACTCGTAATCGAAACCAATCAGCATTTTTGGTAGACAGTGTACCGCGTAAACCAATTATTAAAATCCTAAGATGTCCATTATGATCGATTATATCGAAGGATATATTTTAACAACAGATATGAATCTTGATCAAAAGAAATCAGCAATCCTGTTAATAATTTACCGTAAGAACACAAGTATTGAACCGCAATGCATACCGTGTATGGGCATATCGGGCCTATATTTTAAATAAGCCGAAACGACTCGTAATCGAAACAAATCGCATGTTTGAGTAGACATTACCGCGAAAACCAATTATAGAAAATCTTGGGATGTCCTTTGAACGATCATATCGGGGATATTTTAAACAACAGATATGAATCTTGATAAAAAAATCAGCAAGTATAAGTTATAATTTACCCGCAGAATGAAGTATTGAACCGTCAAGCATACCGTTATATGGCTTATACAGGCTCTATATTTAAATATGAGAAAGACCTAAAGAACACGTATTGAACCGTTCATGCATGCAGTTTATGGAGCTATACGAAGCCTATATTTAAATGAGAAATGTTCATAATCGACAAATCGGCATGTTTGAGTAGATATTGGCTGAGATAACCAGTTTTAAAATCCTGGGATGTCCATTTATGAACGATTATATTTGGATATATATAAACAAGATTGAATCTTGATCAAAATCAGCATGTACAAGTTGATAAATTACCGCAAGAACACAAGTATTGGACCATCAATGCATACTGTTTTATGGGCTATACGGACCTTATTAAAATAGCAGAAATGACTCGTAATCAAACCAATCAGCATTTTGAGTAGACAGTGTACCGCGTAAGCAAATATTAAAATCATGGGAATCCAAATTTGATCGATTATATCGAAGGATATATTTAAACAACAGATATAAATCTTGATCAAAGAAATCGCAAGTACCTGTTAATATTTACCGAAAAGAACAGAGTATTGAACCGTCAATGCATCCGTTTTATGGGCATATACGGCCTTTATATTTAAATAGCAGAAACAACCAAAGAACACGTATTGGACCGTCAATCATACCGTTTTATGGGCATATACGGGCCGCATATTTAAATAGCCAAACGACTTGTAATCGAAACAAATCGGCATGTTTGATAGACAGTTACCACGTAAACGCAATTTGAAAATCTTGGGATGTCCATTTATGAACGTCATATCGAGGGATATATTTAAACAACAGTTATTAATCTTGATCAAAAAGTCTGGCAAATACAAGTTGATAAATTACCCAAGAACACAAGTATTGACCGTCAAGTACCTTGTTTTGAGGCATACGGGCGCTATATTTAAATGCGAAACGACTCGTAATCGAAACCAATCGGCATGTTTGAGTTGACAGTGTACTACGATCGCAGTTTTAAAATCCTGGGATGTCCATTTATGAACGACTATATCAGGATGTCTTTAAACAACAGAAATGAATCTTGATCAATACAAATCAGCAAGTACAAAGTTGATAAATTACCCAAGAACACAAGTATTGAACCGTCAATGCATACTGTTTTATGAGCTTGGGCGCTATTAAAATAGCGAAATGACTATAATCAGAAACCAATCGCATTTTGAGTGAACAAGTTACCGCGTAAACAATTTAAAATCATGGGATGTTTCATTTTACGATCAATTATATCGAAGGATATATTTAAACAACAGATATGAATCGATCAAAAGAAATCGGCAAGTACCTGTTAATAATTTTACGGAAAAGAACACAAGTATTGAACCGTCAATGCATACCGTTGTAGGGCATATACGGAGCCGCTATATTTAAATAGCCGAAACGACTCATATCGAAACAAATCGGCATGTTTGAGTGAATTGTACCCGCGATAACGAAGTTTTTAAAATCCTGGGATGTCCTTTATGAACGATTATATCGAAGGATATAGTTAAACAACAGATATGAATCTTAATCAAAGAAATCAGCAAGTTATAGGTTGTTAATTTACACAAGAACACAAGTAATGAACGTTGCATTCCGTTATATGAAGCTTATACAGGCCTATATTTAATCAGAAACGACTCGTAATCGAAACCAATCAGCATGTTGAGTGGTGTACCCTAAACACAATTTGAAATTCATGATGTCCATTTATGAACGATTATATCGGGGATATTTTAAACAACAGTATGCATCTTAATCAAAAAATCATATACCTGTTAATAATTTACCAAAGAACCAGTATTGAACCGTCAATGCATACCGTTATATGGGCATGGGGCTATATTTAAATAGCAAGAAACGACTCGTAATCGAAACCAATCGCCATGTTTGGATTGACGGTGTCCGCGATAACGCAATTATTAAAATCTTGGATGACCATTTTGAGCGACTATATCGAAGGATGTCTTTAAACAACGAAATGAATCTTGATCAATACAAATCCAGAATACGGTTGATAATTTACCAAGAACCAACACTGAACCGTCAAGGCATACAGTTATATGGGAAGCATACAAGCGCTATATTTTAAATAACAGAAAAGACTCGTAATCGAAACAATCGGCATGTTTGGTGACAGTGTTCCCGGATAAGCCTCAGTTTTTAAATCCTGGGATGTCCATTTATGAACATTATATCGAGGATATATTTCAAAAACAGATATGAATCTTGATCAATGAAATCTACAAGTATAGGTTGAAAATTTACCGCAAGAACACAAGTAATACCCTTACATTCTTATTTGGGTTTATACGGGCCTTCCATTTAATAGAAATGACTCGTAATCGAAACAATTCGGCATGTTTGAGTAGACAGTGTACCGCGTAAATGCAATTATGAAAATCCTGGGATGTCCATTTATGAACGATTATATTGAGGGATATAGTTAAACAACAGATATGAATCTTGATCAAAAAGTCAGCAAGTAAATGTTGATATTTACCGAAAGAACACACGTATTGAACCGTCAATGCTTCCGTTATATGGGCATGAGGGCCTTTATATTTAAATAGCGAAACGACTCTAATCGAAACCAATCAGCATGTTTGGATTGACGTGTACCGCATAACCAATTATTAAAATCTTGGAATGACCATTATGCCTTGGACCTATATCGAGAGAATATATAAACCGAATTCATCTTAATCAAAAGAAATCAGTAAAGTTGGTTTACTAATTTCCGAAAGAACACCAAACATTGAACCTCAAATGCAAACCGTTTTGGGCTTATGGGCCTTTAATTTTAAATCAAAAAGACTCGTAATCGAAACAAATCCCAGCTGTTTTGAGTAGACATTGTCCGCGTAAACACAATTATAATCCTGGGATGTCCTTTATGAACATTATTGATGGATATATTTAAACAATGAATGAATCTTGATCAAAAAGAAGTCAGCAAGTAACATGTTGATAATTTCCGAAAAGAACAATAAGGGGTAATCATACCGTTTATGGGCTTGCTTATCGGAGCGCTATATTTAAATAGCAAAAACGAACTCAACCGAAACAAATCGGCATTTTTGGTAGACAAGGTGTACCGGTAACCAAGTGTTTAAAAAATCCTGGGATGTCCATTTATGAACGGTTATATCGGGATTGGTAAAAACAACAATTGAATCTTCATCAAAGAAATCAGAAGTATAGGTTGATAATTTACCCAAAGAACACAAATAGAACCGTCAATGCATTCCATTGTTGGGCATACGGAGGCTATATTTAAATAACAAGAAAATTTCTAATCGAAAAAATCGGCTGTTTGAGTGGAACCCGGTGTTCCGGAAATAACGCATTTTAAATCCTGGGATGTTCATTTTTAATGAACGATTATATCGAGGAATATTTAAACAACAGATATGGAATCTTTTTTAAAAAATCCCAGCAATTTGGGTTAATAATTTTTCCCAAGAACAAGTATTGAACCGTCAATGGCCGTTTATGGGCTTAGGGGCCTTTATATTTAAATAGCAAAGAAACGACTCGTAATCCGGGCCCAAATCGGCATGTTTGGAATTGACATGTCCCGATAATGCAATTATTAAAATCTTGGAATGACCATTTATGAGCCGACCCATATGGGATTCTTTAAAACAAAAAATTTGATAAATAAAAATCCGGCAAGTACAGGTTGATAATTTACCGAAAAAACAAAAGCCAATTTAAGTAACATAACAGTTTGGAAACAACAAAGCGCTATATTTAAATAACGAAAAAGACTCATAATCAAAACAAATCTCTTTTGAGTAGACAGTGTTACGATTGGGTTTTAAATCCTGGGATGTCCATTTATAAACGATTATATCGAGGGGATATATTTAAAACAAGAATGAATCTTGATCCAAATAAAATCTACAAGTATTGGTTAAAATTTAAAGGAACAAGTAATGAACCATCAATCTTTCCGATATTTTGGGTTTATACGGGCGCTCATTTAAATAACCGAAAAAGACTCTAATCGAAACAAATTAAATTTTGGGTAGACAGTGTGCCCGCAAACAGTTTTTAAACAGGATGTCCATTTTAGAACGATTATATCGAGGGATTCTTTTAAAAAGGGTTGAATCCTGATCAATAACAAATCCTTAAATTAAATTGATAAAATTACCGCAATAATTAAGGGTTTGAACTTCCAAAGGCATTTCCGTTATTTTGGGCCTTTCAGGGCTATATTTAAAAAGGAAATGACTCGTAATCGAAACAAATGGGCATTTTTTAAATAGACGGTGTACCCGGATAATTCAATAATTAAAATCTTGGAATTCCACTTATAATCGATTATATCTTAGAGATATATTTAAACAAAATATGAATCCCTGATCAAAAGAAATCGGAAGTACTTTGATAATTTACGAAAGAAACACGTATTGAACCGTCAATCATCAGTTATATGGGCTTATACGAAGCGCTATGTTTAAATAGCAAAAACACCAATCGAAACAAATCGGCATTTTTCGTAGACGTGTGGCATCGCAGTGTTTAAAACTGGGATGTCCATTTATAAGTTATATTGAGGATTATTTAAACAACAGATATGAATCTTGATAAAAAACCCGGTAAGGTTTGAAAATTTACCCCCGAACCAAAGAATGAACCCCAAATTCATTCCGTTATGTGGGCAAATTCCTATTTTCAAAGAAATGACTCGTCAAAACAAATCGCATTTTTAGTAGAGGTTACCGCGTAACGCATTTTTAAAATCCACATGTCTGTTTAGATCGATAATATCAAGGGTATTTTAAACATCAGTTAATTTTATCAAAAGACATTGGAAAGTCGATTGATAATTTACCGAAAAAACCAAAAATTAACCCCAATCACCGTTATATGGGCTTATCGGGCGCATTTTAAAAGCGAAATGACTCGTAATCGAAACAATTAGATTTTGAGTAAACAGTACCCCGGAAACAAAGTTTTAAAAACCGGGATGTCCATTTGAAGATTATATCGAGGGGTATATTTAAACAACGAATGAATCTTGATCAAAAATCCAATATTTGATAATTTAAAAAAGAACACAAGTATTGAACCTCAATCTTTCATTTTTGGGATACGGAGCGCTATATTTAAATAATTAAAATGACTCGTAATCAAACAAATCTCTTTTTGAGTAGACAGGTACCGCGATAAGCAGTTTTTAAAACAGGATTCTTTTATATTGATTATATTTATATATTAAAACAACAGATAGAATTTGATCAAAAAATCGGTACCTGTTGAAATATCAAAAAACACAAGTATTGAACCTCAATGCCCGTATATGGGCTTATAGGAGCGCTAATTTAAATACAGAAATGACTCAATCGTTAAATCGACCAGTAGACAGTGTACCCATAAATTTTAAAACCTGGATGTCCATTTATGAACGATTATATTAGGGATATATTTAAACAACAGATATGAATCTTGATAAAGAAATCCAAGATAGGTTGAAAAATTTACCAAGAACCAAAAATGAACCGTCAAACATTCCGTTATATGGGCTTATACGAGCGCTATATTTAAATACAAAATGACCGTAATCGAAACAAATCGGCATTTGAGTAGCGGGGCCCCCGCTAACGCAGTTTTTAAAATCGGAGTCTGTTTATGATCGATAATATGGGGAATTTTAAACAACAGATATGAATCTTTAAAAGGAAATCCAAGTACCTTTGTTTAAACCAAAGAACAAAGTAACCGCAAACATTCGATGACTTTACGGGCCTATATTTAAATAGCAGAAATATCAATCGTAAATCGGATTTTGAGTGACAGTGCCCATAACGCAGTGTTTCAAACCCGGGGAATTTCATTTATGAACTATTAATTGAGGTATTAAAACAAAATGAATTTGATCGAAACCCGCAAGTGAGGGAAAATTTACCCAGAACACAAAATAACCTCAATCTTTTCGTTATTTGGGCTTAAGGAGCCCAATTTAAATAGCAGAAATGTCTCGTAATCGAAACCAATCGGCATGTTTGAGTAGACGGTGTACCGCGATAACGCAGTTTTTTAAATCCTGGGATGTCTATTTATGAACGATTATATTGAGGGATATATTTAAACAACAGATATGAATCTTGATCAAAAGAAATCGGCAAGTATAGGTTGAAAATTTACCGCAAAAACGCAAGTAATGAACCGTCAATGCTTTTCGTTATTTGGGCTTATACGGAGCGCTATATTTAAATAGCAGAAATGACTCGTAATCAAAACAATTCGGCGTGTTTGAGTAGACAGTGTACCGCGATAACGCAGTTTTTAAAATCCACTGTGGCGTATGTGCTGAAGAGACGGCCCAACACGCGTTGGAAGAGTGCCCAGCCTAGGTCGAGCAACGCCGAGGGCTGCGTAGTGTCGTGGGGCACGACCTTTCGCTTCCTGCTGAGTACGCAGGGATGCTGAAGCGAAAGGTCGTGGGGCGCCGTCCTTGCTTTTGCGAGGACGTGATGGCCGGAAGGAGGCCGCGGAAAGGGACAGGGAGGCCGAGGAGCGCCCTGGCCTATCGCAGAAGAAGGCCAGGGCGCCGAAGAGTGGCGTACGCGCGCAACCTTCCCCTGACACTGGAGCCCCTGGGCGGCCGGCAGAGGTGCCCGCCGCCCAGAGAAGGGCTCAAGAGGGAGCGCCGTGCTGTTTGTTCCGGCACGGCGCCTAAAGCTGACGTTCCGGGTGTCCCAACACACCGGAGAAAGAGGCCGAGAGGGCCACGTCGCGCCAGGGTCGCTCGAAGACTGTGATCAGTGCCCGCGGCCCCGGCTACAGCGACAAGAGAAAGGAACAACCGTTGGTTTTTTAGTGGGTATACCGGCCGCTCCATCTTGGTCCGGGGAGCCCCACATATCCCCGCTGCCCCCTCACTTTGGCGGCGGGGAATCCGTAAGCTGGATTTTTCCAACGGCAAAAAAAAAAAAAAAAAAAAAAAAAAAAGGTTAGGTTAGGTTAGGTTAGGTTAGGTTAGGTTAGGTTAGGTTCCCCACCTGCAGGGAGGTTCAGTGCGGCCCTTCAAAAAATGAGGGGCAAACGCACCGCCCCGGGTCCCGATGGCATTCCGGGACGCGCGCTGGCGCTGGCCCTAGGGGACGCCCTGGAGCCCAGAGTGAGGGCGATGTTTTCTGCCTGTCTGGCTCAAGCCTTAATACCACAGAGGTGGAAGACAGGCAGACTCGTCCTCATCCAAAAGGAGGGGCGTCCAGCTGACTCGCCCTCCGCCTACAGGCCGATCGTGCTGTTGGACGATGTGGGAAAACTCTTTGAGAGAATCGTGGCGGCCCGCATCGTCCAGCACCTGGAACACGTCGGTCCAAATCTGGCGGAGTGGCGGTAGCTTCCGCAAGGGCCGGTCGACCGTCCACGCGGTGCTGCGGTCAGGTCCCTGACGCAGGATGCGGTGTCCCGGGGTGAGGGTGTTTTGGCGGTGTCCTCGACATCGCCAACGCATTCAACACCCTGCCCTGGGCCTGCATAAGGAGCTCCGATACCCAGGTGCCTCCCTACCCTGCAAAGGTGATCGGGGCCTACCTGTCGCATCGACGTGTCGAGTTCCCGTGCCGAGATGGGCTCCGGACCATCGAGGTGTGTCAGGAGTTCCACAGGGTCGGTGTTGGGACCGCTTCTGTGGAACGTTGGTTTCGATTGGGTGCTCGTGGCGGCAATATCGAGGGTGTCGACGTCACTTGTTACGCGGACGACTCGTCACCGCCCGTGGCGCAATTTTTCTGAGGCTGCGATTCTCGCCACTGCCGGGGTCCGCTCAAGTGATTGGCGCATCCGGCGGCTAAGGACTAGGGTGGCGCTCGAAAATCCGGGCCCTCTATTTTGAGGCCTCGGAACGCGCCACCTGCGGACGCCCATATCATTGTTTGCGGCGTCCGCGTCGACGTCAAACCGACCATGAAATATCTCGGCCTAGTCCTAGACCGCCGATGGAGGTTTGCGCCACTTTGAGCGCCTCGCGCCTAGAGTGGCGAGCAGCAGTAGCTCCCGGCAGACTGCCTCAACACCGGAGGACCAGCAGCTCCTGTCGCCGCCTGTACGCGGGTCGTCAGGTCCATGGTCCTGTCGGGCACCCTGTGGGCCGACACCCTCAAAAGAGTACTGCTGTACTAAGGAGACCCAGAGGGTGTTGGCGATCCGGGCCGTACGGGGCTACCGGACCATCTCCGGCGAGGCGGCGTGCTGTTGGCTGGCTTCTTGCCCTGGGACCTAGACGCAGAAATCCTCGCGTCACTCTTCTTCTGGCGCGGAGGCGAGGTCTCGGGGCTACGCCAGCCCGGAGAGATAGGCGCAGGAGGTGCGCTCCCTTGCATCGAGTGGGAGCTGCGGCTGGAGCACCGCGCCGGCCGTCAAACAAAAGCCATACGCCCCGTTCTTAGTGGTGGCTAGAAGAGGACATGCTCTCTAACGTTCCCGCGCAGGTTCTCTCGGACACGGCTGTTTCGGAGGTACCTTGCCGCGTGGCCGTAGGAGCCTACAGAGAGTGCCACCACTGTGGCGTATGTGCCGAAGAGACTGCCCAGACGCGCTGGAAGAGTGCCCAGCCTGGGTCGAGCAACGCCGGAGCTGCGTATGTCGTCGGGCCGACCTTTCGCTTCCTCCGTAGTGCGCAGGATGCTTGAAGCAAAGGTCGTGGGCGCCGTCCTTGCCTGTGAGGACGTGATGGCGGAAGGAGCCGCGAAAGGGACAGGAGGCCTGGCGCCTGCCATCCGAAGAAGGCCAGGCCGAGGTGGCGATCGCGCAACCTGCCTCGGGCCCCTGGGCGGCCGGAAGGGTGCCCCGCCCAAGAAGGCTCAGAGGAGCCGTGCTGTTTGTTCCGCACGCGTGCCTAAAGCGATTTCCGGGTGTCCCAACACCCGGTGAGAAGAGCCCGAGGCCACGTCGCCGGGTCGCCGATGACCTGTAATCAGTGCCCGCGGCCCCGCTCAGCGACATGAGAAAGGAACAACCGTTGGTTTTGTAGGTATCCGGCGCTCCATCTTGGTCGAGGCCCCACATTCCCCCTGCCCCTCCTTTGGTGGCGGGAATCGTAAGCTGGATTTTCCAACGGCAAAAAAAAAAAAAAAAAAAAAAAAAAAAAAAAAAAAAAAAAAGGTTAGGGTTAGGGTTAGGTTAGGTTAGGTTAGGTTAGTTAGGTCTCCACTACCCCGGGAGAGTTCGGTGCGGCCCTTCAAAAATGAGGGCAACGCACCGCCCCGGGTCCCGATGGCATTCCGGGACGCGGTGCTGGCGCTGGGCCCTAGACGCCCTGGCCCAGAGTGAGGGCGATGTTTTCTCTGCCCGTCTGGTCTGCCTTAATACCACAGAGGTGGAAGACAGGCAGACCGTCTCATCCAAAAGCGGAGGGGCGTCCAGTTGACCTGCCCTCCGCCTACAGGCCGATCGTGCCGTTGGACGATGGGAAACTCGAGAGAATCGGCGGCCCGCATCATCCAGCGCAACGGAGCACGTCGGTCCAAATCTGGCGGAGTGGTGCATGTATTCTGCAAGGGCCGGTCGACCGTCCACGCGGTGCTGCGGGTCAGGCCCCTGACGCAGGATGCGGTGTCCCGGGGTGAGGGTGCTTGGCGGTGCCACTCGGACATCGCCAACGCATTCAACACCCCGCCCTGGGCCTGCAAAGGAGTGCTCCGATACCGGGGTGCCTCCCCACCGCAAAGGGGTGATCAGCCCACCTGTCGCATCGACGTCGAGTTCCCGTGCCGAGATGGGCCCGGACCATCGAGGTAGCTTGCGTGGAGTTCACAGGGGTCGGTGTTGGACCGCTTCTGTGAACGTTGGTTTCACTGGGTGCTACGGTGGCAATATCGAGGGTGTCGACGTCACTTGTTACGCGGGCGACACCCTCGCTCACGCCCGTGGCACCACCGCAGGGCTGCGATTCTCGCCACCGCCGGGGTCGCTCAAGTGACTGGGCGCATCCGCGGTTAGACCAGAGGTGGCGCTTGAAAACTGAGGCCCTCTATTTTTTACGGGCCCGGAACGCCACCTGCGGACGCCCAGTCATTGTTTGCGGCGTCCGCGTCGACGTCAAGCCGACCAGGCGAAATATCCTCGGCCCAGTCCTAGACCGCCGATGGAGGTTTTGCGCCCACTTGAGCGCCTCGCGCCCAGAGCGGCGAGAGCAGCAGTAGCCTCGGCACTGCTCCCAACACCGGAGGACCCAGTGTTCTGTCGCTGCCTGTACGCCGGAGTCGCCTGTGTCCATGGTCCTGCATGGGCACCTGTGGGCCGGGACACCTCCAAAAGGAGAGCATTGCTGTACTAAGGAGAACCCAGGAGGGTGCTGGCGATCCGGGCCGTACGGGGCTACCGACCATCTCCGCGAGGCGGCGTGCCTGTTGGCTGGCTTCTGCCCTGGGGACCTAGACGCAGAAACTGCGTCACTCTTCTTCAAGGAGGAGAGTGAGGTCTCGGCTTTACAGCCCTGAAGAGAGCAAGGCGCAGAGAGGAATTGCGCCTTGCAATAATACAGAGGGAGCTGGTGGCTGGAGCACCCCAGCGCCGGCCGTCAAACAATAGAAGCTATACGCCCCGTTCTAAGTGGTGGCTAGAGGATGGTTTCAACGTTCCGCGCGACGCAGGTTTCCTGGACACGGCTGTTTCGGGAGGTACCTGTGCCGCGTGGCCGTAGAGCCCACAGAGAGTGCCACCACTGTGGCGTGGCAGCGAAGAGACGGCCCAGCACGCGCTGGAAGAGTGCCCAGCTTGGTCGAGCAACGCCGAGAGCTGCGTAGTGTTGTGTTAATGACCTTTCGCTTCCTGGCGTGAAAAGTGCAGGATGCTTGAGAGCGAAAGGGCGCCGTCCTTGCTTGTGGGAGGACGTGATGGCCTGGAAGGAGGCCAGTGAAAGGGAGGAGGCCGAGCGCCTCTGGCTATCAGGCAGCGCCAGGCGCTGAAGAGTGGCGTACGCGCAACCTTCCCCTGGACACTGTGGAGCCCTGGGCGGCCGGAAAGAGGGTGCCCGCCGCCCAGAGAAGGGCTCAAGAGGAGCGCTGTGCTGTTTATTCCCGGGTACGGCGCTCTGGGGTGACGTTCCGGGTGTCCCAACACACCTGGTGGAGAAGAGGCCTGATGCCGCGCTGGGGTCGCCAGATGACTGCACCAGCGGGGCCCTGGCTACAGCGACATGAGAAAGGAAACAACTGCTGGTTTTTAGTGGGTATAACGGCCGCCCGTGACCTTGGCTGAGCCCCAGACATCCCCGCGGCCTCTACTTTGGTGGCGGGGAATCCAAGCTTTGGATTTCCAACGGCAAAAAAAAAAAAAAAAAAAAAAAAAAAAGGTTCTACCTAGATGCAGAAATCCTCGCGTCACTTTCTTCTGGCGCGAGGAGGTGAGGCCTGGGCTGTACGCCAGCCCCGGAAGAAACAGGCCGAGAGAGAATTGGCCCCTGTACAGGAGGGGAGCTGGGGCTGAACCCCGCGCCGGCCGTCAAAAACCAAGAAGCCATAGCCCCCTCCCAAAGTGGTGGTTAAAGAGGAAGGTTAAATTCCCCGCGCGAGGTTCTCCGGGACACCCTTTCCGGGAGGACCCCAGCGTGGCCGGTAGGAGCCCAAGAGGAGGGGCCACCAGTGGCGGGGGAAAAGACGGCCCAAACGCGGAAGAGTGCCCAGCCTTCAGTAGCGCCGAGAGCTGCGTGCAGGGGCACGACCTTTCGCCCGCCGTAGTGGGCAGGATGGAGAGCGAGGTGGGCCGTCCTGCTTTTGCGAGGAGTGATGGCCCCCGGAAAGGGCAGGGACAGAGGCCCCACGCAGAAGAAGGCCAGGGCCAAGAGGGCGCCGCCGGGCAATTCCCCTGAATGAGCCCTGGGCGGCCGGCAGAGGGTGCCCCCGAGAGAAGGGGCTCAGAGGGAGGCCGCCGTTTTCCCCGGCACGGCGCCGGGAGTTCCGGGTCCCAAAACCTGGAGAGAAGAGGCTGAGGGCCACGCGCGCCGGGGGGACGATCAGGCCCGCGCCCCAAGGACAAGAGAAAAACAACGTTGGTTTTTAGTGGGTATCGGGCGCCCATCTGGTCCGGGAGCCCCACATATCCCCGCTGTCCCTCACTTTCGGGGGGAATCCCTAAGCGATTTTTTCCAACGGAAAAAAAAAAAAAAAAGGTTTTCCCCCGGGCGGCGGCAAAGGGCCCGCCGCCCAGAGGGGAAAGGGGGCGCTTTGT
>JAGSMT010001474.1:0-11544 GCA_029286875.1 Lamproptera curius
GTTCTACCAGTTTCTAACTCGTTTTGTTGGTTTACTCCGTTCATCTAAATGAATGAGTCGAGTCTGGCAGAATTACATCTATATAGGGTTAATTCTTGACTATAAATTTGCATAATTTGCATTGGAACAGTGTCAGTGTTGTGGCGCTCATTGGTATATGAATCTGCAAAGCCAATTCATCAGATGACACAACTTCTAGATATGAAATCAAATTGTATAAATCAGAGATTTTTTTTATCGTACAACTCAAGGGTTAAATTGTAATCAGGGTCCAAGAAGAACTATTTATGTTGGATGATTGTTAACATTATAAACCTAATCTGCTATTTAATTTCATAGTTGATTTTTAACATATACACTTATGTTAATAAGTGTGATTTATCTTCGTCGAAAACAATTGGAAACCTGAGCTTGCCTACGTAAGTATGTTAACATGGAGCTAAGTTTGTTTTTTAGTCTGTATATATAGGTTTTTTATGCCAATAAAAAATTAAAGACTAACGGTGAAAAATATACATTTATCGTCTGAAAACGTTCTACTATGTGACATAAATCCTGCATATTGAATAACTAATAACGTCGAATATACAATGCTTACATGAACCGACATTGTTAACATTCCTCTTAGGCACGGATTCTGCTATTTTTAGACGATCTTAATACAAAACTTCAAGGAACAAACAAAATTTAAACCTACACAGTTCTTATCAGCTGTTTATGCCTGTAAAACAACCTTTTTTTTTACGTCCAATAACTTGTTTTATAACGAAGAAGGCTACCCTATAATTTTATGTACCCTCCGCGTATTCAATTCGGTGATATATTCCCATCAAATTTAGTAAAGAAGATGAATGACTTCGGGAGATATAAGCTAGTTGTTTATGACGAGTACGTCAGCTATGGTAAGGGATATCTATTCTAGCGGATTGCAATCAGCGACATACTGTCTACGTATAAATTTGTGGTGGTGGTGGTGGCCCAACCATCTTTAGTAATTCATCACCTTCAAAAGTTCTACAAACTAATACAAAATCTTTCCTTAAAACATATCTCAAGTTCCAAGAAATAAGTTAACTTAATAGAACTGATTATATTTTTATTGGCTACGAAGGCACACGAGTGGTTGGGCACCCTGATAAAAAGTTATCGGCGACGCCCATGTGCATCGGTAATACCAAAGGCATCATCGATGCGCTGCCTATCGTGAGACATACAATGTTACGGTTCGTTTACCCAGTAAATACGCTGGCTACGATACCCTTTAAACAGGAATACGATAATGTTTTATCACTACCGCTTTGCGGACACTACTCCGTAATTAATCCATAATTTTATCATTTATCTATGGAACAAGGTAAAGAAAAAGTCGTAAATCTTTTGTCGTCTATGTAATAATTTATTTCAAACAAAACATCATGCGGTCGTTATTTATGAATCATTTCATGCATCTCAACTACGTGATAAAATAAGCGTATCAAATGCTATCGGCAACGCGGGTTAACAATGACGTAAGTATATTTAACAATTCAGCTTTGCTTGTTACTATGACTTGTACAGAGCACAAAAGATGGAAAATCCAACTTGAATTTATCAAGATCGATTGCAGATATTTAAAGAAATTTCAGGAAATGTTATGTGAATTATTGTGCAAAATATTAACATGGCACCAAATTTCTAGTGTTGAAATTGTATAACCATAATACTTTATGAGTTTCGAGGACATTTTGGTAACCTTTTTAAGGATACCAAGATGTCAGGAGTAAAATACTGTTTTACATTATTTTGATTTATCTGATGGGGTTTAGCCAACGTTTTCCATGAAATCGTACAAAAATATATTATGTAGATCGACATCACATGAGAAACTTTTAAATTTTATAGAGTTTCTCTATAATATTATGTATGTTTTATACTCCGTTACGCATTTCGAAAGATTTAAGCATAAATAGGGACAGACAGAAGCGAGGCGACTTTGTCTTAGACTAAGTAGTGGGAATTGATATTGATTGAGTGAATTAACAAAAAGATACTCGTAAGCAACTGGTTAGTAAGTTGCAGAAATAAGGAGAGTACCTATTCCATTGAAATTAAAATTAATTAGATCAAGTTTACACAACTTTTAGATTAATAAAGAGAAGGACTTAAAATAACTTTCTCTCTAAATGAATGCGCCGCGTTTAATTTAGATAAAAAGTACATGCGCTTTCAATTGACTTTTTTTCATCGTAATTGGCTTTTAAACTCTTGACTAGCTTTTAAGTAAAAAATGTTTAACCTTTTTAGTATAAATTATTTTAATTCGTACATACGGATTCATAACTGGTTCATAACATCCATAGCGCCCTGCTACTTGATTACAATATATTGCATTTTTTTTAGTGAAAAATTTCTATAGCTGGTGTTATTTATTTATTTATTTACTGTTTATGTGCAACAGTAAACGGAACTAACACTTAATGCTAACAGCATTGTCTCCAAGTCAACCTTTGGATGGTTTAGAGAACGTCAGGTAAGCGTACAGTTTTACAAAAATCTAGAAATTTACGGTCATATGAAAAATGAATGGTATGATAATATATATATATACATATCATCATACCATCCATTTTTTATAGCTTGTTTTATTGTCTATATATATAGATATAGTATATATATATATATATATATATACGTATCTATAGAAGTATATCATTGATTAGAACTGCGTTTTTTGAACAGTTTGTAACCTGTTCCCTGGATTCTTCCTTAGCAAATCACAACAGTCGTTCAATAACCAGTGAGTAAAATTTAATGTCAGACGAGACTGATGAGCTGCGTCGACATCTGCTTCTGTCATATGGAAATCGATTGACGCTGAGCAACGTTGACATAATTCTGATTTTGAATTAAATAAAATAAAAAATTAACAAAGTATTTATTGCAGTTTACTTAGCTTTAAAGTTTTATTCGCAGCAATTTTAAATAGGTTTTAAATAATGAAATCATACATTTTAAAGAAATATTTTGACCTAAGAGTTAGTACAATATGCTATGTGTGAGTCGTTAATAACTTTTAATAATAAACTTGTCGGAGAGTATATATATCTTTATATATATAAATCTCGTGTCACGATGTTTGTGCGCGATGGACTCCTAAAATACTCAACCGATTTTAAAATATAGTTGTGCACAATGTGCAGTTTAATCCAACTTAAAAGATAGAATAGCTTACATCTTAATTTATAATCACAATAATGTTTTATGACAATTTATTTTTCTATTATTATTTGATGCAAGTTGTAAGCTACAAAAAGATTGTAACAGTTGGCGATTGATTGCGTTATTTGTCAATAGATGGCGCGTTTTAATAGTATTAACTTTTCGTTGATAATAGGAGAATTGGGACAATAATAAGTAATTGCTAAAAATTAATTCATTTCTTTCAGTTAATTTTATAATAATTCTTATCTATGTTATTAAAAACAAAAATGCAACTTCATAACGCAGTTATTTTATACCAGGCCATCAATTAAAAAAGTTATGAATAATAATAGTAGCATCCTAACATGCGCCAACAATATAAAATGTTAAATTAGAAATGAATTTTACAAAGCAAAATTAATAAAAGTGATGTTGTATCCTATATAAAGGAAATATTTTTCAGACATATTCAACTGGCGGATACGATTGAAGGTACTATATATTCGTTATTGATTATTTTATACTATAGTTTCCTTACGCTTGCGACGAATGTAATCAACTTTTGTTCTTTGTTTTTTAATAACCATCCAACTAAAACATTAAAATTATGTTTTCGGTTGAAGTGCTCCATATCCATTCAAATTATAAGATTTTTAATAGGAAAATAAGAATTAAATAAACAATAATAATTTTTAAAACGAACTCTTTTGTGTAGAATTTTGCAAGATATCGACAGAAGGAACATTTTGATTAATCGTCATCAGTCGATTTTTATACCACTTTTATTTTTCATTGTATTCAGGTATCGTTATACCTGAATCGAATAAAACATGATAGTCCTCATGACTGATATTCTTTTTCCGTTTATCTTAAGCCCTTTAATTGTTTATTACAATGTAAAATAAGTAAAACCTAGCCGCAGCAACCCGTGGCACGGTCTGCTAGTATATATATATATATATATATATAAAACCATTTGACAAGTATTTGTTATCTTTTTACGACGTAAGCTGATGAAATCGTCAAATATAATAAACAAATGCAAATTAGTCATGATTGCTTTCAGATCAATATTACAAAACAACAATAAAAGTACTAATTCATTGTATTAAAACTTCATTAACACGTTAACGTTTTGTTAAATAAAATATCATTTTTAAAAGCAAAAAAGAAGGCAAAATTTAGGCAAAAATTTAACTGCTGCTATTGACATGATTTCCAATTAACTCTGGAATCGTTGTTTAATTTATACTTCCGCTTGAAACTGTCAGTTCGTGAAATGGAAATCGATGACACAACACAAATTTATAATTAGGAAGCATTTCCTTTGAACTCAAATTTGACATCTTTGTAAAGACGGTGGAGTCGATATGTTTTTACTTATGAACTGCCTCCGTATCAGGTAGTACGTAAAGGCGTGTGCTTTAGAAACCGGAGGTCATTGTTTCAAATCTTCGAATATTATTCTCCTTGTGCCTTAACACGTTTCAATATATGTTCATTTAACTTAGAGTCTATGCATTCATTCCGAGTACTTCTTTGATTCAAATTCAAATTAGGCTCTATAAAGCTTTTACAAACGTCAATGGTCCACCGGTTCGGAAGTTTTGATCTGTCCATAGAAAGACAGGCGAATAAATCTGCGGTCGTCGTTCATTGTAAGCTTCTTAGCAATTGTACTACGGAGTACGAGTTCGAAGCAGGTACGACTTTATTAATCTGTTGCGAGAACTTGACCAAAAGATGTTTATATGTGGCTTGTATTAATATTTTTTAAATGTTATAAAACGAGCCGTAAAAACTAAGTTTTCTTTCATATTATAAATAATAAATTAACAAATGGTTTACTCAAACTGACAAAATTAGGTCTAGAATCGGGACAAACATAAAAAGAAATAAATGTTCATTCATGTCACTTCTAAACAAAAAAACACACACATTACATTCACTTTTTAACAAAAAAATACATTGCGTTTTTTTATTTAGAAGGTTGGATTTACTGAAACAGTCAAACGACAGTTTTATTATTATTATACGTGATGAAACCAAAGTGAAATTATATATGTGACGTTCATGCAAGTATAGCTTCTATTACACTGCGTTAAAACGTAGTTCTATGTTTATATATAGTTTGTTTTGAATGTCGAGTACTAATTCTTTTGTCTCTTCGATATAGATAAAAGTTTAATGTAAGGTAAATGTTACACAAAACTTTTTCTTCTAATTAACAGCGAAATTTATTAACTCCCCGCACAACTTTCTTTACATAAATTTTATTGTCTTTGACAGGCTTGTTAATTTAAGTAAAGAAATACAAGGTTACCGTCTTTAATATAAGTCAACCTTTTGTTAATTTTCATGAGAGTGTAATAACTGAATTAAAAATAAGTCACCCACTAATAACACTCGGTACTTTTCTTAAGACTTAAAATTTGAAGTTCAAAAAGTGTTTCAATTACGTGAGTAACTCTTAAATTGATTTCGTTTAGAAAAGTTAAATAAATTTTTAGAAAAATAAAGCAATTTAAAACAATAAATAAAAGCAATTATTATGACTTCATTTCACATTCTTTTCTTACGTTTAAAGATAGTTTACCTCTAACATACTCCATAATATGTAGTATTTTACATACTGAAACATAACGTTACGCGTTACTTAACTTAAAAAAAATTAAAGATGTAACTTAATTTTAAAAAATATTACAACTTCCGCCAATCGTACTGGCGGAAATTGTTATTATTTTACAACTAAACGGCGACACAAAGTCTGCGCATCATGACGCGAAAAGCAAATCTAACTTTGTCTACGTGCCGTTTGTTAAATAATAAGTTTGGAGACTTAATTTTAGTACTGTTGTCCGCTTTGTATAGTGTTTATAAAATAAAATTTAACAGTATTGCATTAACCATAACGTTATCCATACTAATATTATAAATGCGAAAGTAACCCAGTCTGTCTGCCTTTTCTGTCTAAACTATCGAACCGACTTCGATTAAATTTGATGCAAACCTGGAATATATTCCAAAAAAGGACACATGCTATGAATTATTGCGATATAAATGGTGGAAAAGGTTGAAATAGGGGATGAAAGCTTATATGGACATCATCCCATAAACTGAGCCGTCAGTGACGTTTTTATGATAAACTAAGTGTTACAATAGCGATAAAAGTCAATAAGGAAATTCGTCATTGTCGTACCAAAGCCAGAGAACTTTGTGTCTAATGATAGACACAATAACATCATCAGCCTTTGTTAGTCCACTGCTGGGCATAGGCCTCCCCTAATACACCCCTATCCATTAGGGGGTTTGGACCGTAACCCACCACGCTGGTCCAATGCGGATTGGTTGGATAGACACAATAAAATACTTTATTTATATTATGCTATTCAGTATATTACAATACACCTCTCGGACATTTCTCCTATTCCAACCAGACGAAATCGCAGGTAACATCTAGTGAATTTATAGGAATGTTAATGCAATCAAATTTTAATTCGTCACACAACGAGTAATAATCATCGCATTTTAGGCTGTCGCTTTTACTGCCCATACATAATTATGACGCCTCCATAGCCCTGTGGTTAGTGCTTTAGAAACTGGAGGTCATGGGTTTGAATCCTGTGGGGACTCAACCAATTTTCATAGTTGTTTTCTAGTTCGTTAGGACAGTTGTGGCCGATCACCCAACAGTGGACTATCACAGGCTGTTGGTGATGATGATGATGATGATGAAAGATGAAGGTTATTTTCGAGACAGTACTTAATCTTTTACTAATATATACTGAGTTTAAGTCTTATGTACGCCGATGCTTAGACGAAAGAATTAATCAAATGCAATATTGGAAACTACTATGATAGCAGATTGAAATTGCTTTTGATTTATTAACATTGTGTTTGGATAACATTTATTAATTTGATCATTCTTTTGGACGACAAGTTCAAAAGAATGAAGTATAATAATCAAAAATAGTTTGGAATCGAGTATAATAAATCATGTACAATTATTTTGCATAGAAAAATAGTAACATTCTGTTGCAGGCCTAACAATTAACTGAAAATTCATTTAATTAGTCCAAGCCCATACCGCTAGGCTACGGAGGCAGTGCATACTTCATCTTTAGGTATAGTTTATTTGATGTTGAAGCGTTTGTTGGTATGGTTAGTTCATGCTAATATATTAGGGTAGTAATTGAATATTAAGAATATTTAATAGATTTACGGTTTTATAGCTATATTTATTTAAAGGTCATTTATAGCTAAATACTTAAAGTTATACATCGTCGCAGAAAATCGAATATGAACACATTTATTTCACAAAAAGGAGTATTAATTGTATAATGAAATTATTGAGTACAAGCAGTACGTCAACGCCAGAGGCATCCCGTGTTTATTTTTTATATTTTAGAAAAGATTTTCCAAGGATTTAAAAAATTAGCCAACATTACTCAAGGTGTATGTAGTATTCTAAAGGTGAAAGAATTTTTTTAATTGCCACCGTAGTTTTTAATTTTATTAAAACAAACACATCAAATATGAACCTTGTCCATTCGTCGTCAACTCTGTGGCTTATGTGACCGGCCCACTGCCACTTATTAATTAATTTTAGCTTACTTTGGAAGACTTTCGATTTGAGATACTTAGGAATGGGTGACGAGAAAACTCGACGAGGCTTATGAAAAGCTACCCAGCCCAGCCGAATCCTTCTGTTGGCCTATTCCTCAAAATTGTTTCTACCTAGTTTGAGCGTTTGCCCTAGGTAAACGTACTCCGAAACCATTGCGAGGGAGATGCTATCAATTAGTATAGATAAAAATAAAAAATAAATACCAAATCCATATTTTTACAAAATAACAATATATAAGTATTTATTTTATTTTCGCGATTTTTCGCGTTAGTTATTTATATTTTTTCCCAACATTTGAGACTCTTTCATGGATGCCGGAAAGAGTCAAAATTCCTTAAAACAGCTGATTTGATAAATACCAATATACCTTTTTTTGTCTGTAATTTATTGAATATTATTTCTGTTCACAAGATAGAAGTGACTTATGCTGCAAAAAAAAATCTTTTAGATAAATTTCCCGAAAAGCTCTAAGCGTTTATATGATAGCTAAAGTCTTATACCTCATCAATGTTGCCCAAAAATATTTGGGTGACGACGACATTTAGCAGCATCTGAAGGTCTTTCCGGTCACTCTATGAAATGAGACATACCACCTTATGTTCATTTAAACAATTACAGTGCAACCTATCTCTTGGTGATATTTGACATTCATATATAACCGGTAACTTAGCCGATGTCAATTGATTCCCTTCTATCTAAAGCAGATATCATGACACATTTGTCTGACACAAATGTTGTCCGTGTAATAAATTCAAAGCGATTTCCTCGACGTAAAGTGGGGCAGGAAAATGATCGAATAAGAACACATTTTGATCTTCATTTACAATGAAAGTTCTAGACAAAATTATCTATATACTATAAATTCTATACGAATATTTATAATAGCTTTTACTTCTTATTCCGATGTAATGGCTCCATCGAGTTCATTTTAGTGACTCTGCCGATGTGAAGGTTATGGAAACAGGAAGTATACTTTTAAAATTGGCTAGCAGTATTGATAATTATACGGCTTTAAAGACCGTAGTTAACAAACTACTAAACTGTAGAAAATTTGTGAGTAGAATACTAAAATCAGTATCTTTTACCTTTTAATGTGATAATTAACACATCCTCAAAAAAATATTCACAATACGTAACACTTCCCACATTCATCAGACTTATTTATATTGTTTACTAATTAAAGATCATAAGATTTAAAAAATTAACAAATTATACACTTTTCGAACAAAGAATTTATTTTGTACGTAAGAACTATAAATAACCCATTAACAAGTTTTAATTGAAGCTATTTAATAAAAGAAAAACATATTATTAGTACTTTTATTCTAACAATTTACAAAATAATAATTCCACATAAAGTAAGGGACAAATATCTTGCTTCTTTAGAATATATTCAAAGCTATTGTCAGTTGCTATGAATGCTACGAAGCGCTACGTGTGCACGTCAGTGCTACAGACCGGGATTCCATTGTTGCTTGAACATTCTCTTTCAAGTCATTTATGCACTAACATCGGCAATTCTTATAAACTCATCTTAAAACGAAACTATTCATAATTAAACATGTGTAATGATTTTATCACCTAAATTGCCCATTACTGAACAAAATTTATAAGTAATGTCTATAAAATTTTGTTGCTTTTTATATTACATATATTTTTTTTCTCTTTGTCTTTTATAAATTTTAGAGCAATTTTTTTAACTCACCAAGCAATATTTTACCATTATTGTATGACTCTTATCAATTGATTTTTTTTTAAATAAGGCAAATAAATAAAATTATTTCATGTTATCATCAAACCAAATGTAGATTATAATCCCTTGAAGATTTAAAATTTAAAAACTTGTAGTAAAATATTGATGAATGAATAAACACTATTAATTCTGTAAATTATGATAAGTAAAGTTTTAAAAAAAATAGCATTGCCTGCACTTTGAAACTGTACATAAATATCACATACTTTTGTAAAATTTATTTGCTCTAAAAAGCTCTACTATGGACATATTATAGGACCAATAGCTTTTTTTATTGAGCTAATGAAATAGGTACTACAAAGCTGATATTTGTAATTATTTAAAAACTGTTTCAATCAGAGCTTATTATTCTAAATCATTAGTATTCATGAATAGCTCCATCCTACGAATGTTATAAACGGGAAAGTTTGTATGTATGTTTGCTCTTCTTTCACGCCAAAACTACCAAATGGATTTTAATGAAAGTTTACAATAATATAGCTTATAAATCAGAATAACATATAGACTAGAATTTATAAAAATATATTGTGTGGATGTTCCAAAATATAACGGTAAGTGTTAAGTGGTAAGTAGTAACAATCTACGGTCTGTGAGCTATTCTGGCGTATTTATCTATATCTTATATATAAACTATTACAAACAAAATAGTGAACTATAACTACAATAAAAATTGATAATTTAATTCAAATGCACGCACATTTTATAATTACAATAAATTTACTCCTAAATGAAAATAGATGCTTTTATCGCGTCTGTTATTTGAAATATTTAAACGTCTTTCATTTGGACAAATATTTGAATAGTTACGACGATGACAAACCGAGTGCGCGTCGCGAAATCATAATATTGTGTCCGTTTTGTGGATTTTCAAGCCAGTAACGATTTGTCAAGAATGCGTATTTAAAGTAACATAAGCCCAACATGATGTATTGGCAGTTTTTTTTTTTGTTACGAGTTCCAGGTACAAAAAGATACTTCATTTTTATTTTAATTGTAAATAAGGTTCGTGATGATGTAATGTAATGACTTCGTATTTAAATTACATAGGGTATTGGTAGGTCAGTGATTTGTCCTTTTGTGGTTATTTTGGTTTCTTAATAATAATTTGAATAACAAAACAACAATAATAATGTAAAATTTAGTCATAGACTCACGGAAGCGTGATTTTGTTGATAGTCCATTGCTGGATATAGGCCTCCCCTAATATACCTCTATCCATTAGGGGGTTTTTGGACCGTATCCCAATCCCAATATGTTTTCTAATTAGCAAATTAGAATTTTTTTGCCGGTTAATAATTATTTAACTATAATTTAAATGAAATAGGCATGTATTGCACCTTTAAGGTATGTGAACATAATAATAACTTACGTAATGTATATTTTCGTGTAGAAAAAGAATAAACTAAGAATTAATTTCAATCTTTCCCAAAGCACTAATGAGGCTCGAACTACGAAATTAGCTAGGCTTAACAAGACATTTCCACAAGACCAAATGCAAAGGCTTAAACAGGCTGAGCGTCAGGCAGCTAACAGAGCTGCCGAGACACGAGCAGTCCCAAGCTCGACGTCGACAGCATTCTGAATTTTTAGTATTCCAGGCTGATGAGACCCCCAAACAGTCCCAAACTCGACATCTCATTTGGCATCTCATCGATCTGATGAGACACCAGAACAGTCTCAAGATAGGCGTCGACAGTATGCTGAATATTAGGCATCTGAACGGGCTGCGGAGACACCCGAACAATCTCAAGCTTGACGTCTTTAGCAGGCGACATACTACGTTTCAAATTGGTTTCATATGACATCTTATGAGGCTGATAACATTGTGTTGATGCAGGGTTTTGTCTACTTTTACAATTCAAGGCAAATATATCACAGAATTGGCTCCTTGCCAAAAAAAAGCTTTTGATTGCGTACAGCATGAAACTCTGGTCAGGAAATTACGTCACTATGGTGTAAGAAAATGCCGCACTCAATCTTCTGT
>JAGSMT010001475.1:0-11961 GCA_029286875.1 Lamproptera curius
AGTGTTTATATATTATAAGATATAAACGCCCTTAATGATATTACTATCATAGATTCGGAGCTCTAAATTAATTATCGAAATATTTATTTACCTTTCAATTTCTTACTTTTCATTTCTAGAAATTATTAACTCAAAAAAAAAAAAAAATGATCAGATTAATATTCAGTGAAATCCAGATAAAAGACCTCGGTTACTAAATATAACGTATGAATCATATAACTTATTAAAAACCATTACTTTCAAAACTAGGCTCAAATATTTCAAATCCACTAATTTACGGATTTTTCGCTTGAGTTATAAATATTTATTTCCAGTGTTTTGGATTCTTTCCAGCATCCATGATTGCGGGCAGACTAAGTTGGTATATGGCATATACCATCACCATAAATTAGTGAATTTGACATGTATTATAATCGCGTAAATAAAAAAAATCATTATAGGCTTTTAAATAGTAATGACGTTTTAGAATTTCACATTTTAATGATCTCCATTACAAATAGGCATATAAATGAAGATTGATTCAAATAATTTATTTATTTATAAAAGATTTTTTTTAATAACCTAGTATTTTTTTCAAATGTGTTTATTTTGGTACAATTCAAACCACTATCAGTTAATCTCAAAAAATCAATAGACTTGAAGTATCAAATAATAATTTCATTAATGAGATATTTATTCAATGCATGCAACTTTTTCAATATTTCATAAAAAAATTTAAGATTTTAAAGTTGCACCTAAACGTGATTTCTTAATTATTCGTCTTTAGGATTAGACAAAACTAGTTTAAGTTGTCCTACGAGTATTTTACACAATCACGATACGTAAGACTAGGTTAATTATTCTATCTTGTATAGCACTGAATACAGAAATTACTAAACTGAAATTTGCATTTCTTTAAAATTTACAAAAAAATAAATATTAGAAACAAGCCAACGAAGAGTTTTTGTGTTTTCACTAATAAAATATTCTCTTTGTTATATCCCCCGTTTTAAAAGCATAGCTACGACTTGGCCTTTAAAACAATTCGTATTCTTCACGTTGTAATATATTCTTATGTTAAGTTTTTTATCCTGTGGAGGATAAATTCAAATTCATCTTTAGAAAGTTTGTCGTCCTCAGAAGAGCGAGATACCACTTTCTACGAACAAACTTTTTATAACTTTGCAATGCGAGCATCCAATATTGTACATATTGATCATTGACAACTTAGAGATCTATGAAATATTACATAAATTTTCGGATATGTATATGAAATCAATAAATAACTATGTGATAGCTGTATCTTCAGACTTAAAAGCAAATGGAGTGGACTGATTGGGTAAAATAAGTAACTCGATCGGCTCAAGCATTCTATGGACTGATTGGCAACACTACCTATTTTCTTTATTTTCTCCAAATCAGTGATGCAAAACAATATTTTGCAAACAACGTTAAATCACATACCTGCAGTACGTGATGATATTCAACAATATATATTTTTATTGCTAAAGTTTCTTGTTCTTGAAATAAATATATAGTAGTTAGTAAGTAATTTATCCTATTTTTAATAAATACTCTGAATTTTTTTATAATAATGCAGTAATATGACATCCATTACCATTATTAACAAAAAAAATATTAAGTTCCTAAGAGAGGAGTGGTAACAAAAAGTTGCTCGCGCGCTGAATTCCATATCTACATTTTTAGGGAAGTCAGTCATGAAAAAAATCAAACAACTATATTATTTAAATTTATCATAGCGCAAAAAGAGTTATTAATCTAATTCCGATATAACAATACTATAATGAAGGCAAACAAAAGCTTGTGACATAAATTAACTGCAATAGTAAAGTAATAGAAATAAATAATTATATCATGTATTTACGTAATAATTATCCAAATAAATTCGTATTATACGGATTTATAAAACTAATAACAAAATACAGACAAAATAATTTGGTAATTAAAATAAGACTGTCAAAAAAAAGATAAATTAATAACAAGATCCCGCTTTTTATGTACCTTTTGACTAGTTGCTGTGCTCATGGAATTTGTAGAATTTTAATTTCGATGCCAAGTTAATTTCAATGACGTTTTATAAATTAAATTACTTTTGCATCGCATTTCTCGTAAAATGATAATAGAGGTATGCATTTAAATGAATTATTTTTGGATCATTTTATGCAAACATATTAAAAAATAATTACTTAGTTCACGGTGTAAGTCCTTCTGCAAATAAAAAAATTATAATCTCGTCCATAGTCATTTGTACACAAAAACTGAGTTTGTCGCAAAACCATAAGTAGCCAAAATCAAATGGCAATTTACGCTTGTACTGCGAAAAATGTACATTTTTAGCAAATTTACTAAAATGAGCCAATGATTCTTTTATTTATAATAATAAAATTTCTATATTTTCCTAGAAAAATTTAGATTTACAATTTTAACAAAATATTTACAAAATAAAATGAAATCACAGTCACCGAGCATAAATTATGCAACAAATTATAGTTATAAAAATGGTTGTACTTATTAAGGTACTTATGTACGCGTGAGAAGTTATACTTCTTCGGCATCATTAAAAATAGTTTCTAATTGCATGCAAATAATTAATTACAATAAAATAATAGAAGGATTGGAAAAGGATAATCAACAAAGTTCAGTTTAAATTTGAAAAATTAAATAAATAAATATTTATTTTCTTACATTAAGTCTAACATAAATTGTCTTATTATTCGAATTGTATTTTTAATTAAATGATGTCCACTTCCATAGTATCTTCCGTAATGTCTGAATCGGAACTTCAGTTATCATTTTATCAAAAGTTTTTATTAAATTTATTTAGTTATTTTTATAAATATTGATTATTTATTCAATTTAATAGCAAATATTAAAAATAAATATTATAATTTGACGTTCAATTTTAATTTTTATCACAAACTTTTTATTAAATGTTTTATTAAATTTATTTCTTTATTTTGTGAATATTAAATAACCAATAATAAGTATTTAACATTAATAATTTAATAATATTTAGTGTAAATTATATTAAATAAAAGTATTTTAATTTATATCAATAAATAATACATACGGATAGTTAACCTCAATTATATTGGAGCACTTGAAAAGTATATAAGCACAATTTTTTCACTAATATTCACAAATTAAGTAATATCAATCAAAAATAATTAAGATAATTAAAGATGATAGATTTACAAGAACTAATCATACATAATTCGATTAAGAATTTATGGATTCACAAGACGTACTTTGATATATCAAATAACTGGTAGTTCAGCGCCATCTGTTGCTTACAAATGTAGAATTCCTAAGAGATGTTGACTTACTTGTACGGCGGTACTAAAAATCAAAAGCTTTGATTATGTGTGACTAGATGGCGCTTATCTAAAAGGTATTACATAGATAAATCACAATGTTGATATATTAAATGAATAAAAATATTACCATTATATCAAGTTGAATAAACATCATTACAAAAATTAATATATTTATATAATAATATATTTAATATATATATTTAATATAATTAAATAATATAATAATATATATACCAAAAACGAACCTTAATCCTAACTCATAGAGCACATTATGCAAAACACGACAACTCCATTATCACTAACAAAATCAACTTATCACTATGTAATATGGACCTTATTACATTTTCACCGTTTTCAATATAAACTGTTAATTTTGTGTCACGCATCTTAAAATTTCACTCTCATCATTTTTTCATAACGCGCAAAAGAAGTATAACTTCAATAACATCCAAAATTTGTTGTATTATTATTATAATATTTGTATATATCAAAACTACAATTCACAGCTCAAAATAAAAAGTTAACGTTGACGTAACCCTCAAATAGATTTCCACTTTGTCGCCATGGCCACTCTCTACATTCTTTACATTTTATTCGAGCCGAACAGTAGACGGAATGCCCCTTCACACCGGATCCTAACACCGAGGCGGCCGCAGAGTGCTCAGAATTCTCACTAATGCAACAACATAAATCTCCTCATTTACACGGTCTTTTGTTAATAGATTTATGGGCAGTTGGCCGCCTGGAAAAAGGGTCAGAAACCAGGGGCGTAAGCTTGAACACACCGTGAGTGGTTGAAGACGTGGCTGCCGCAAAATAAAGGAATAACGTAATTTATAAGAAATAAGAGTGAGTCTGACATAACAATCGTAAACGGGTACGTTAACCCGTTTACGACTGGGAAAGGGTATGAATTTATTTGTTTGCATTTCCTCAAAAGAAAAAATTTGGCTATTAGAACGCACATGAATGTTTCTTTCTGTACAGTTTTTTTTTTCCTCCACATCTCTGATTTCTTTATAGATATTAATATAAGTGATACGCTTTTAATGTTAAAAAAAAATATGTATTCTTTTTATAGAAATAGTGAGTATGAATTATTCATATCAGGTGATTCCATTTTAACAGAGAGCTGTCTAGGGTGGTACCACCGCGGTGCCTATTTCTGCGCAAAGCAGTAGTGTGAAAACACTACTGTTCTCCGGTTTGAAGGCACCGTAGCCAGCGTAATTACTGTGTGAACTAGATGTAACATCGTTTGTCTCACGATAGACATCGCATTGTCTATAGGCGTGACCACTTAACATCAGGAAAGCTGACTTTTCGTCTGCCATGAATGCGATATAAATAAAATCAATGTATGATAAATATTATTTACATATAAACCTCTAAATGCAATACTGGAGACAAATGTCAGCACATGTCAATTATTCAATTAATTGTTATTTTTTAGAATGTACGACATAGAGGTATGCATGTTTTAACGAAATGACAACAACAAAATTTTAAATAAATAAATTGCCTTGAAATCGATTTGCTAAAAAAAAATTACAAACAAATCGATTTCCAAACAAATAAATCGAATGAAGTGGGCGCAAAGGTTCTTGGTCTTCATTAATAATTTATCAATGGCGTCTGAATGGAGGTAAAGGAGATTATCAATAATGGATTCCCAAATGCCTACACTGACACGTTTGTTTTGTGCTTAATTAACGTGTGAATCACATCCCTATTTCATTAATAAAAAATCTTTATGGTTATATAATTTTTATTTTAGCTATATATACGGCTAGATTCTCATCTCGTTTTGGGATACTCTAAACCTGGAATCGGGCCATTCTCTGTACTTCAGACAGGGACACATTCCATTCTAAGACGGATTCTGCTTCCTTGTCAATAAACTCCTGATTAGCAATGTAATTGAAGTGTCCAGTGTGTTGGTGAGGGTTACGTACCTCGTGATAAAGCTGTACAACAGAAAAAGACATGTGCGAAGTCATCTCGAGAGCCTTACATAACACTACTAAGGCTCATTTCAACGGGATTTCAACGCCAAAGTACAGTACAGACATGCAGCGAATCGATGCTAGGATCATATGGTAACGAAGGCAGAAATCATAGGGGGCAATTTGTCGTCAATTTCCTGGAGTGAGTGGGGTTTCCTGTTCTCAATGAACTCGTTCTTTAAGAAACAGCCCCAAAAAAAATCGACGTGGCAGAGATATAGATCCCCGATACTCGAACCCCCCGAACGAGGAACTCTATCGAGTGGTAGAAATTCTTTGGAAAGAGGGTGCAAAATTCTGCAGTCTGCGACGTACAGCGAAAAGTCCAATTTTTTAAGGGAGACACTAAATCTCTTGGACAAGCAAAGCTACTCTAACTCGCCATGTGTCGGAGGATCTTCGGTAATCGGCCTAGACGAAATCGAGGAGCCTCTTAAGCAACTTAAAATGAAATAGCTCAGGAGAGATGTAGTCACGACGAAGCTACTAAAGGCCGCGCGAAAACGGTACCGAAGAGACTCCAACGTCTATTTAAGTCTGTCCTTCTCTCCGGAGGAACACCGGAAGCAAAACTCATGGGGTTTAGTTGAATTGTTCTTCAAAAAAGCGTAAAACCCTATTGAAGAACTATCGGCCAATATCACTCCTTAGTCACAATAAGTAATTTTCAGGGGTCATCTAGAATCGTTTTGCACGAAAACTCGACGAAGCGCAGCGAGGAAAACAGGACGTATTTCGGAGGGGTTATAGCAACATAGACCACATCCCAATAGTGATGCAGGTTATACAAAAGACCCATTAGTATAATGTGCACATAACATAATGTCCCCCCCCCCCCCGTTCACGGATTATAAATAAAATGTCCCCTTCCCTGTGCATGGTATTTGTGGACTTGTGAAAAAGGATTTTAATTTCATGGGGACTTGAACTTTCCTCGAGTCCTTACTGGGTGCCAAATTGAATGGCGATATATCTGTATGACAATTAACAAAATTGCATAACGGCTAATTGTTAAAAAATCCCAAAGTGCTTTAACCAGTGTATTTTATAAGTAATAATAAGTAACTTACGATTCAAAATTATAAATAAATACATAATATATAGATACAAATACCCTGACACGAAAAAAACACTATGTTCATTACCCAATATTTTCCCGTGGTCGGAATCGATCCCACACCTTTTGGCGCAACAGTGAAGGTCACTAATCACTACGTCAAGTAAGTCATTATCAGTATAACAACGGGAAATAAAGTTAAAAGATATGATATAATTGACTATTGAAATAGCCTGTGCAGAGCTTGAGCACTTCATTGTTGTATGTGTGTACAGACCTCCCACAGCGTTATATGAACCTTTAAGTTGTTCTCGAAGAAATATTGGCAAAACTATCTGAATCTAATAAGTATATTATAATTTGTTGTGACTTTAACATTAATTTATTAGGTAATTGCAATACCACACTTAGATTCAGATCATTGTTAAGTTCATATAACCTTTTAAATTTATTTATTGAACCAACAAGAATTACTTAGACTTCTGCAACATGTATAGATAATATATATACCAATTGTCAACCATCAAATAAATCAATTATTAAATGTTAACTTCTGGCCGTTGTAGTCAATTTGCCTCCTTTCAAATAGATAAAATGTTATATAACAAAAGTTCACAAGAAACAATAATGTTTGTTCACTATGTATAAAAAACGTATTGAGAAGTTCAGAAGTAATATATTACAAAAAGTTAATTATTTACATTATGATGAAAATCCACACGTGCCTTTTAGCGCATTTTTCACTTTAATAAGAAAAGAATTTAATACTATATTTACTTTTAAAACGGTTAAATCTAAAGGTTCTGCAGCGTTTAGTAAATGGGCAACAGTCGGAATTCATAAAAGTAGGCGGAGATTATATGAGCTTTATAGTCAAAGAACATATAACCATAATAATAATTTTGTTGCACATGTTAGCCTATTCTAAAATATTTAAAAAGTATGTTATCTGGCTAAATGTTCATACTTTAAAAATAAAATTAAAATTCATCAGATAAAGTGAAAATGACTTGGAATATTATTAATAGCGAAACCGGAAGGGCCTGCAAGGAGCAGCTCTAAAATAACTTTATATGTTGATAACCATAGAATTGAAGCTGACATGGATGATGCTACTTATTTCGAGAGATTTTTTCGGACGTTCCGGTTTCGACTACAAGTCACTTTTGTCTTCTCCAACAGTTGCCGAATCACTATTGAAAGATAATGTTATTGAATGTACAAAATGTTTAATTTTACTGATGTATGTAGCAAGGACATTATAAGTGCATGTAGACAATTAGATATTAAAAAACTGCAGACCTTTGGGGAATCTCTGTTAAGGTTATAAATTTGATGTAATATCACCTCATTTAGTGACCATATTTAATGTAAGCATCCAAAGGGGCAAGTTTTTTAAACTAATGAAGCACAGTAGAGTTATACCGGCTTTTAAAGCGGCGTGTAATATGGACCCTAATAATTTTAGACCATCTCCATTTTGCCTACTTTTAGTAATCATCATCATCAGCCTGTGATAGTCCACTGCTGGACATAGGCTTCCCTAATACACCCCTATCCATTAGGGAGTTTTGGACCGTATCCCCCCACGCTGGTCAAATGCGGGTTGGTGGTTGGACCGACTTTTTACATGCCCATCCGACGCATGGATCATCTTGCTTTTCAGACAATTGGGTAATCGGCCCAAATTGCTCTAACCAACTAGGAAACAACAATGCAAATTTGTTAAGTCCCTCAGGATTCGAACCACGACCTCCGGTTTCTAAGCCACACGCCTATACCACTAGGCTACGGAGGCTTTAGTAAAATATTTGAAAAACTATTATTAAACCAATTAATGAAACATTTTAACAGTAACTGTCTTATTAATAACAAACAGTACTGTTTCACTAGGGGTCGCGCCACGATTGATGCTGGCGTTATGCTCATTAAGAGCATCTTTGAGGCTTGGGACGCGTCGCAGGATGCCTTAGGCATTTTTTGCGATCTCAAAAAAGCTTTTGATTGCGTACGGCATGAAACTCTGGTCAGGAAATTATGTCACTATGGGTAAGAAACGCCGCACTCAATCATCTGTCTTCGTACTTGAGCCACCGAACTCAGAGGGTTGACGTAATGGTAAAAGATCTCCGAGCGCCGGTAAATATGGGTGTTCCACAAGGGTCTATTCATGGACTTTTCTCTTCTCATCTATATAAATGATTTACCATATGTTATTAATAAAAACGACGAGATAGTATTATTTGCTGATGATACTTCCTTAATTTTTAAAGTTAAACGACACACATCAATAAATGACGATGTAAATAATACTCTCTCTAGAGTGGCGCACTGGTTTAGTGTCAATAATTTGCTACTGAACCAGAAGAAGACAAAATGTATTAAATTTATGACTCCAAATGTAAGACCAAGTAAATGTGAAGTGTTTATAGATGAGGAAGAGATAGACGTTGTTGAGTCAACCGTGTTTCTGGGAATAACAATAGATACCAGATTGCAGTGGGGCCCTCATATTAATAGACTGTCGAATAAACTCAGCTCTGCAGTATATGCTGTCAAGAAAATCAGACAATTAACTGACGTGGAGACGGCCCGGTTAGTATACTTTAGCTATTTCCACAGTGTAATGTCTTATGGCATTCTACTGTGGGAAGTGCAACGGACACTAATACGATCTTTGTCCTCCAAAACGAGCTATTCGAGCGGTTTATAACCTGGCTCCAAGGAATCCCTGAGAAAATTGTTCCCAGAGATTAAAATACTAACTGTTACTTCTCAATACATTTTCGAAAACCTAATGTATGCAAAAAATAGAAATGATTTTCTAGACATTGTGATGCACATAACATAAAAACTAGAAACAAACATTATTTAATTCTTCCAGTAACTAGACTGCGAAGAATAAGTAAATCTTTATGGGGCAATGTATGACGCTTTTACTACAAAATCCCAGTAAACGTTCAGAATTTAACTGTTAATAAATTTAAAAAAGTAGTAAAGGAACGTTTATGTGTTAAAGGTTATTATAACATAAATGAATTTATAAATGATAACACAGCCTGGTAATGGAATACTCGCTCCAGGCTTTTTCAAGTATAATATACGTATGATAGAACTGTATGTAGCTCATAAGAAAATTTATATGTATATATTTGATTATTTTAAAAGATGACAAAATAGGCTCGCTGAGTTTCTTTCGCCGGTTCTTTTAGGTCAGAGGCGTCCTATTCCGAACTGGTGGTAGCGTCTCCGACAATCGATAGCGAGTGTTACATTCTATATTGATTAAAGATATTTGAATTTGAATTTGAATTAGAATTTGATCAAACCAGTAAATACATTACTCAACAAGGTTTTGTAGGTTACGTACATACATAATTTTTAATATTACATAAATAGACAAAATAAAAATAATTATTTCTCTATTTTTAAATAACTATCACGTTTTCTTCAATATTGTTTAATATCTAAATATCTATAAAAATAACTTCTCTGACTTCTTAACGGTACAGCGATAAAATAAAAAAAAATGAACGAATAAAAGCATTCTATTTCGGTCTTCATAGTCATTAAAGCCCCGATGTAACAATTATTTCGATTGAAAACAATAATTACCCTTTGGTCATTAATCTGCGCACTGTATAATAGTCTTTTTTCCAAATGAGAAGCAAATAAGTAAAGACTCGACTTTCAATATAACCTTTAAGGCTCTGTGGTTATTTTTTAGATAGCCAAACAAACAAGGTAACTGAACGGGGTATATGAGAGTGTTTGCGCGCATTTCTATGTCGCCTAACACAGCCGCAAATTGGTTACGCAATAAACTTCCTTCCCTTTCTTACTATACCATTCCTTTCGCCTGCCCTCCTTTTTCCTTTAATTTTCCCTGAAATGATTATAAAAATGGGTATAAGGTGAATACTTCGTGATACGGACGGCGGCCAGCGCCGCCGCAGTCAGAATATTGCTTTCAGGAGTTCCTACGCAACGCATCATATTAAAATCACGCGACGCAATGCAACGCTTCGTTCTTATTATTATTATAAAATAATGAACAGGCAGCCAATGGCTGATATGTCCATATCTACACTAGTGATTTGTCGCAATTGAGAGTGGGCCATTTGTTTTAAAACATTCACTGAAGAGCTGTTGATGACATCTTGAGGCAAAGCAATCCATGTAGTTATTACTCTGTTGTTTATTCTATGGTATCCAATGATTGTGTTTGACTTAGCATGTTTGAGGTTCATATTGTTTTGGCTTCTAGCTCTGGGTGTAGGCCTGAGTTTAAACATTGATGACATGTTTGCACAGTTGTATTTTTTGTAAGTATTTTGTATGCCTCTATTATATCTCCTCTGTGTCGACGATCACTCAGTGTTGGCAGCTTTAGTTCCTCAAGACGCTTATTGTATGATTTTCGCGCAAACACACTGGAAGTTTTGTTACTTTTCTTTGCACACTTTCCAGTTGATCTATGTCCTTTACAAGGTATGGGTTTCAGACCTGGAATGCATATTCAATAGTAAACGAATATAGGTTTGTGCAATTTTGACAGGGTAGAGGGTTTCAGGTGCTGAAATGCTCTTCGTACTACATACACTAAGCTGTTTGCCTTTTGACAATGTGATTGGCCCATTTAAGATCAGCTAAAATAATTACACCAAGGTCCTTTTGTGATGTCACTGGAATTACCCTTGTGTTGTTAATATAGTAGCTATAGCCAGGGTTTTGCTTCCTATGTGGAGTACTGTGCACTTATTTGGATTGAGTCTAATAATCCATTCCTTAGTCCAGCCTTGGATTCGGTCTAAATCTGCTTGCAATGAAACATGGTCTGATAGAGGTTACCAAAAATTTAACATCATCTGCAAAAAACAAGCTTCAGATTGGATAATTCGGCAGAGATCAACCACATAGAGTATAAAAGGTGCAGTACTGATCCTTGGGGCACCACTGAGGACCTCTTTAGGGCTAGACAAATATTCTCCTATCCGCACTCGAAGTCTCTATTTGTCAGATAATTTTCCACCCATTTTAAAAGTTTGCCTCTTATGCCAAAATAATCAAGTTTAGTGATTAATCGTTTATGGGTACTTTGTCAAAAGCCCTTTCAAAGTCTAGATAAAATACGTCGGTTGGTTTGTTTCTATCAAAATCACTAGCCCATTTATGAAAGCAGGTAAGCAGATTAGTTACTGTAGACCTTTTTTCTACAAATCCTGTATTGTTCTTTTGGCACAATGTCAGTTTCCATTATAAAAGATTTTAGCCTGTTACATATTATTTTTCCATACATTTGCATGCAATGCTGGTCAAACTTATAGGGCTATAATTTGCAGGATCAAGTTTTCCATTCTTTGGGCAATTCACCATTTTCAAAAGAAGTTGTCATAATATTTGTTAATAGTGGTGCTAGTTTTCGGCACTGTTTTGAGACCAATGCTGGGTATATCATCAGGACCACATGCAGAGTCAATCTTTAATTTGGACAATACCTTGTAACTGCATCACAGGTAAATGTTATGTTTTCTAGAGATTTCTCTCCCTGGTATATTCCTAACTTTATCGATTTATTCTG
>JAGSMT010001476.1:0-47946 GCA_029286875.1 Lamproptera curius
GAACAGGTAGGTTTTTGAAAGAATCGAAAAAATTAATTTTGAAAAGTGTACTTTGTAAAGGGGAAACAAGATTTGTAAAACAAACACCAACGGAGAAGGTTTTATTAAAATACAGGGTTGGTTCAATTATTGAGAAAGTTTGGTAAGATCAAAGAAGATTGCATGAGTTGAAATAAGGAGAATATTTCAAAGAGTTCCTTTAGGTAGATTTTTCTAAATTTTTCACTTCCGGTCTATTTGGTGCGGTGGTGTTAGAAGAATAGAGGAGGGTGAAGAGGGAGGAATTTTAAAAGTGACAAAGGATTTACGAAAAGGGAAAACAACCCCAAAATGGATCTCCGAAACCTTTACTGGGTAACATAGTTTTATTATGTTAAAATATCAGCAGTAGGGTGGACGGTTTGAAAGAACGAAAAATTTTTGAAAAGGTACTTTGTTGGGGAAATAAGATTTTAAAAACTGAAACACCAAGGATGAAGGTAAATTAATAAAATACAGGGAAAAAAATTGTTTAATTATTAAAAGTTTTGGTGAAGATCAAAGAAATTGGAAGAAATAATTTTGGGATGAATATTTCAAAGTACTGTTCTGTTAGGTAGACTTTTTTCAAATTTTTTCTGTATTTTCAGGCCATTTGGTGGGGTGGGTTAAGGGAAGAATAGGAGGATTTGGAAAGGGAGGAATTTTTGAAAATGTGGATTCTAAGAGGATTTACTTGAAAAATGGGGAGAAATTCAATAACCGAAACTAGAAAATGGGATCTCGCCGAAATCACTTTTTACTGGGAAAACTAGTTATTATTATTTCAAAATATAGAACAGTGGGGGAGGTTTGAAGATATCGAAAAAATTAATTTTGAAAAAAGTTGCCCAAGATTTGCAAAACGAAACACCAACGGATGAAGGTAAATTTGGAAAAAAATACAGGAAAAATTTTTAATTATTGGGGTTTTAAGATCAAAGAAGATTCATGAGTTTAAAATTTTTTAGAATATTTCGTATGTTCTGTTAGGTAGACTTTTTCAAATTTTTCTGTTTTCGCAGATATCGCCATTTGGTGCGGGTGGTGTTGGGATGGGAATCAAGGAGGCTAAGAGGTGGAATTTTGAAAAAATGTGGATTCTAAGACGGATTTACTAAAAAATGGAAAATTCATAACCGAAATAGCAATGGATCCCGAAAACTTTTACTTGTACTAATTAGTTATTATTATTTGCAAAAATATCAGAACAGTAGGTGTATTTGAAAGATATCGAAAAATTAATTTTGAAAAGTATTTTTGGGGAAACTAAATTTTATAAAACTGAAACACCAACGGATAAGGTAAATTTAAAAAACAGGAAAATTTTCTAATTATTGAGAAACGGGAAGATAAAGAAGATTATGAGTTAGAAATAATTTAGTATTTCAAAGTACTGTTCTCTTGGTAGACTTTTTCTAAATTTTCGTATTTTCGCAGATATCGCGTCTATTTGGGTGGGGTGCTGGCGGAAGAATCAGGAGGATTTTGGGCTGAAGAGGGAGGAATTTTAAAATGTGGACTAAGAGGATTTATTTAAGGAAAAATGGGGAGAAATTAAACAAAATTTGAAAACCGCGAAACCTTTTTACTTTTTAGTTAATTATTTGCAAAAAATCAGAAAGAGGGGACGGTTTGAAAGAATCGGGAAAAAAAGGTATTTTATGGGGAAAAAGTTTATAAACGAAACCATCAACGGATGAAGGTAAATTTGGATTAAAATGGGAAAAAATTGGTTCACCATTAGAAAGTTTGGTGAAGATCAAAGAAGAATTTATGAGTTAGAAATAATTTTGGGAGAATATTTCAAATTTTGCTTAGGAGACTTTTTTCTAAATTTTTCTGTATTTTCGCAGATATCGGTCTATTTGGGGGGTGTTAAGGAATGGGGGATTTTGGGAAGAGGTGAGGAATTTGTGTGGATTCAGGATTTACTTATGAAAAAATGGGAAACAACCGAAATTGCAATGGATCTCGCCGAAACACTTTTTACTGGGGAAAATTTTATTATTATGTTGAAAAATCAGAACAGGGGACGGTTTGAAAGATATCGAAAAAAAATTTTAAAATTTTTTGGAAACTAAGACCAAAAAAAAACTTTTAAGGTAAAAGGTATTAAAAAACAGGAAAATTGGTTCCTAATTATTGAGAAAGTTTGCGAAGATCAAAGAAGATTGCTATGAGTTAGAAATAATTTTAAAAGACATTTTGAAAGTAATTGAATTTTTCAAATTTTTCTATTAAATGCGTCTATTTGGTGAAGAAGATGAAGAATCAGGAGGATTTAAAGCTAAAGGAGGAATTTTGGAAAATGTGATCAAGATTTACTTAAGAAAAATGGGAGAAACGAACAAATTTGAAACTATGCAATGGATCCTCGCCGAAATCACTTCTACTGCAATTAATTATTATTATAGCTGCAAAATATCAGTCAGTAGGTGAGGTTTGAAATGAAAAAATTAATTTGAAAACCAAGATCAAAACCGAAACTACTCAACGGATACGTAATGGTATTAAATAGGAAAATTATTCTAATTAATGAGAAAGTTAGTACATCAAAGAAGATTGTTATGAAAGTTTTGCATAACACTAAAGTACTATTCATGTAGACTTTTTCTAAACTTTTCTGCATTTTCGTGATATCGCGTCTATTTGTGAAAATATGATGAAGAATCAGGAGGATTTGTGCTGAGGAGTGAAAACGATCTCTAAGACGGATTTACTAGAAAATGGAGAAATCTAATAACTCCGAACTAAATAATCATTTTTACTATGGTACTAATTAAGTTATTATTATGTTGCAAAAATATCAGAACAGTAGTACGGTTTGAAAGATATCGAAAAACACCTTTGAAAAGTACCAGGCGGCGGAAACTAAGATCACAAAACTGAAACCATCAACGATGAAGCAACGGTATTAAAACAGGAAAATCGTTCTAATTATTGAGAAAGTTTGCGAAGTACAAAAGAAGAAGGCGAGTTAGAAATAATTTTGCAGTAATAGAATATTTCAAAGTACGTCTGCCAGGTAGACTTTTTCTAAATTTTTCTGTATTTCGCAGATATCGCGTCTATTTGGTGCGGGTGAAGTTATGATGAAGAACAGGAGGATTTGTGCTGAAGAGGTGAGAATTTTGGAAAATGTGGATTCTAAGACGGATTTACTGAAAATAACTGAAACTATGCAATGATCCGCTGAAATCACTTTACTGGGTAGTACTAATAGTTATATTATGTTGCAAAATATCAGAACAGTAGGTGACGGTTTGAAAGATATCGAAAATGACTTGAAAAGTGTACTTATGGAAACTGATTTGCTATAAACTGAAACTACCAACGGTATTAAAAATATAAAAAAATTGGTTCTAATTATTGAGAAAGTTTGCGATCAAAGAAGATTGCTAAGGAGTTAGAAATAATTTTGGCATGAATACCTAAAAGTACTGTCTGTTTAGGTAGACTTTTCTAAATTTTTCGATATCGCGTCTACGGGTGGTGGCGATGAAGAATCAGAGGAGTTGAAGAGGTGAGTGAACCTTGAAAAATGTGGACTTAAGACGGATTTACTATGAAAATGGAGAACAACTCCGAAACTATAAATGATCTCACTGAAATCACTTTACCGTAGTACTAATGTTAATACATATACGTAAAACATCGTACTGTAGGTGTGACGGTTTGAAAGATATCGAAAAATGTTAATTTGAAAGTGTACTTTGTATGGCGGAAACTAAGATAAAACCGAAAACTACCAACGGATGAAGGTAAATTTGTATTGAAAGCAGGGAAAAATTGGTTCTAATTATTGAGAAAGTTTGTGAAGCATCAAAGAAGATTAAGAGTTAAACACTGGAAGGAAGCAAAGTACTGTTCTGCTTAGTAGACTTTTTCAAATTTTTCTGTATTTCGCAGATCGCCCATTTTGGTGCGGGTGGTGTTAAGGATGGTAAACTAGACATCAAAGGAAGAGGAGTGAAAATGTGGATCGGACGTACTCTATTTATGAAAATGTAGAGAAACTAACTATGCAATGGATCCTCGCCGAAATCACCTTTTACTGGGTAGTACTAATTAGTTATTATTATGTTGCAAAAATATCGTATCAGTAGGTGTGATGGGTTTGTTAATTTGGAAAGCATTGTATGGCAGGAAACGGTGATTTGCTATAAAACTGAAACTACTCAACGGATGAAGGAATTTGGTAATAGTGGAAAAAATTGGTTCTAATGAATAGAAGTTTCAGAAGATCAAAGTAAGATTGCTATGAGTTAAATAATTTCAAAGTAAGGAAATATTTCAAAGTACCGTTCTGCTTAGGCAGGACTTTTTCAAATTTTTTCATTTTCGCAGATATCGCGTCTACTTGGTGCGGGTGGTGCTTACAAAGAACCCAGAGTATTCCAGTTGAAGAGGTATAACTTTGAAAATGTGGATTCTTAAAAATGATCCTGCCGAAACGTATCAGTAGTACTAATTATTATTATACAAAAAGACTACAGGTGTGACGGTTTGAAAGATCGAAAATTAATGAAAAGTGTACTTTGTATGGCGGAACTAAGATTTGCTATAAAACTGAACTACCTGAATTGATGAAATGGTATTAAAATACAGGGAAAATTACCTATATTGAGAAAGTTTGGTGAAGATCAAAGAAGATTAAGGAGTTAGAAAATACCTTCGGGTATGAATATCAAAGTACTGTTCTGCTTAGGTAGACTTTTTCTAAATTTTTCTGCTGCAGATATCGCGTGGTGTTTTTTAAGGATGTGAAGAATCAGGAGATCAGCCAGAGAGAATTAAAAGTGGATTCTAATTGATTTACGTTATGAAAAAAAACGGGGAGAAATTCAATAACCCGAACGTTATGCAATGGATCTCGCCGAAATCACTTTTACTGGGTAGTACTAATTAGTTATTATGTTGCAAAATATCAGAACAGTAGGTACGGTTTTGAAAACACTCTGAAAGTACTTTGTATGGCGGAAACTAGATTTGCCATAAAACCTGAAACTACTCAACGGATGAAGGTAACTTGGTATTAAAATACAGGGAAAAATTGGTTCTAATTATTGAGAGAGTTTGCGAAGATCAAAGAAGATTACAGAGTTAGAAATAATTTTGGGTATGAATATTTGAAAATGTCTAAGTTTAGGTAGACTTTTTTCAAATTTTTTCTGTATTTTGATATCGCGTCTATTTGGTGCGGGCGATGTAGAATCAGGAGGATTTGTGCTGGTGGAAAATGTGGATTCTAAGACGTGATTTCCACTATGAAAAATGTGGAGAAATTCAATAACTCCGAAACTATGCATGGATCTCATGAAATCACTTTTACTGGGTAGTAACAACATATGGCTATGTTGCAAAATATCAGAACAGAAAAAGATCAAGTATATCGAAAAAAATTAATTTTGAAAAGTGTACTTTGTATTATGTCCAAGATTTGCTATAAAACCACAGTTCACTCAATGGATGAAGCAAAATTTGGTATTAAAATATTAGGAAAAATTGGTTCTAATTATTGAGAAAGTTTGGTGAAGATCAAAGAAGATTGCTTTGAGTTAGAAATAATTTGGGTATGAATATTTCAGTACTGTCGCTTAGGGTAGACTTTTTCTAAATTTTTCTGTATTTTCGCAAAGATATCGCGTCTATTTCCAGTGGGTGGTGTTGGCGATGTGTTGAATCAGGAGGATTTGTGCTGAAGAGGTGAGTGAATTAAAAATGATTCTAAGACGGATTTACTATGAAAATGGGAGAAATTCAATAACTCCGAACTATGCAATGATCTCGCTGGAACACTTACTGGTAGTACTAATAGTTATTATTATACAAAAATATCAGAACAGTAGGTGATTTAAAGATATCGTTCAATTTTGAAAAGTGTACTTTGTATGGCGGAAACTAAGATTTGCTATAAAACTGAAACTACTCAACGGATGAAAATTTGGTATTAAAATACAGGGAAAATTGGTTCTAATTATTGAGAAAGTTTATGAAGATCAAAACAGATTGCTATGAGTTAGAAATAATTTTGGGTAAGGAATATTTCAAAGTACTGTTCTGCTTATGTCATTTCCAGCAGAGTAACTTGGAAAAATGTGGACTTAAGACGAATACAAATGGGAGAAATTCAATAACTCCGGAAACTATGCAATGGATCTCGCCGAAATCACTTTACTGGTTTTTCTACCAAACCTTCAATCACAACCCGTCGGGTTCGAGGGCTACAGGCTTCAATTTATGGGTTTGGGGACCCCGGGGACCCGGTCGGGCCGCTAATTGTATCCCGTAAGCGTGCTTGATCGAGGGTGCCCCTGCGCCGAGCCTCGCCTGATCAGCCGCTGGTCAGGTCCATTTTCATATACCCGTTAGCAACATCTTTATCGAGGGTGCCCCGGTGGCCGAACCGCCCATAGGTCGCTTTTAGACCACTCATATTGAGAAGTTACGAACCGCCCCTATCTAGATGGCGAAAATCGGCCTGGCTGAACGGAGTGAACTGCTGTCTCCCGGCGAGGGCGGTGCGTTGTTTCAGTGTCATTATCGCAAGCCAGGCGACAGTTGCTCTCCCCGTCGTCCGTACAGGAACATGGCGCTCGGCCATAGCTGTTTTCCGCAGCGACCACTGGTATTGCAAGCGGCGCCCGTACCAACTATTAGGGATGTTGCCGAGCCAGCATCTGATGGATGCTTGTTTAAGGTACTGGTGATTGTGGCACTTCCAAATCCGTGCAGGCCGCGGTTGCGCAGATAATAAGAAGGCACCTTGCGCATGAATCCACTTTGCAGGGACTTGAAGCTAGTTTATGTGGGACTGTTTTACATGCAAAGACGGACTGGCATAGGTAAGGATAGATTGGTCTTGTAGAGCACCTTATTGCGAAGAGACAACTTGCTTTTAGATTGATTAGGTGAACAGGCGACCGCGTGACTGCTATGTGCGGCCAAAGTAGTGTGGTCTAGGATTACCCTGAGTGGTATTTGGTCTGGCTTGACCCAAGGGATGGGGGCAACAAGCGAGGCGGACATGGAAGCCGTCGAGCCAGAATGGCTGCGCTTGGTTGATTTTGTCCTCCATTTCAAAACCAACTCTAGGGTCTTGGCTGCGAATTGAGCTCCCCGGATAAGCGGATAGGACATCGACCGGAAGTAGATGCAGGTGTCATCTGCGAATAAGGCGGTGTTTACGGTTTTGAAGGATGGGATGTCGGTTGTGTATAGGGTGAATAACACAGGGCCCAATAAGGCCTGAGGTACGCCGCCAGGACCGTGAAAAGAGGATCAGCGCCCTGATTTATCAAATGCTCCATTCCGGAGAAAGTCTCATTATGAGTGGTCGCGCTGGAGCCGAACGGTATATAAGCCCTTCGTGCCACTTATCGAACGCTTTCGCCACGTCAGAGGCAGTGCTCCTGTTATTTGGACCCTGTGCTGGCTTTTGCCGGACAACCCGTAATACGATGTACTGGTGCATGCGAGTGTTTGGCCGAAAGCCGAACAGACACTGAATGGAAGCCCTCTCGCACCAAACCGTCAGTGGGCCAGATTATGTTCATATATCTTCCCAAAGCCTCGAGAGGCCAGGGACGCAGGAGAAGGTGGCCGAAACCAGACCAGCGTCCTTCCGCGTTTGAAATACCCTGGGCGAGCTGCGTTATATAAGGGAGGACGAGGAGGCCAATAGTGAGTCGGTAAAGTTAATTACGCGGTTTGTAATTCCATGTGGTGCTCAGTTTAATGTTGGATAATTGACTTGACTTCGCTTTCCGTTACCGCTGATGTTAGACGCAACAACCGTCGACCTCGCTCTCTACCTTCGGAGGAGCGGTACGACCGGTTGAGTGCTTGAGGCATTACCCTCGAGGCTGTCGGCCAGGCGCCCGTCGAGAAACGCCAAAGGACATTGGATCTTTAGATTGTTGAGAGGCGGTATTGATCCGGATACCGCCTTCTGTGGCTTAGGAAGCGTCGCCAGAAGGCGACGTGAGGATGGTTATTGCCGATCATTATCCACCGATCGTCTCTGGTTCAGCCAGCGTCTTGGACTGATGGGCGCGCGGCCCGCTACGCTCGGTTGGATACCAATCAGTCCTTGATACGTTTGGCAAGGCCCAGCGTTGCTATCCTCCGGGATTTGCCTCGAGGAAGCCTCGACGACATGGATGACTTGTGAGCGCATGAGCATGAGATTCGTGTCTTCAGCGCTATTTAATCAGGAATGGGGTGAGCTAGGCAGTCTAGCTGCGACTCAGCCAGTCGAGGATGCTCTTAGGTGATGTTGGGTAATCCTAGTTTGAGGATAACTGGTCGCGGTCTGAAGTCGTTGATGACCCTGCGCCCTGAGGCTGAGCTGACATTTTGAGGAGGCAATATCAAGGCTGGTCTGTGATCTGCTATCGAGGAAAGTGCGTTTGCATCAACGGAGCAAACGACACCGGCGCTTCTGAGCGTCTACCACAAGCCCTCGCGGGTTATTACTATGCATCGGGGTGCTTTATATTGAAGTCGCCGGCCAGCCTCCTAATGAGAATAGTTTTCGTGTCGATTTCGAGCTACGAGACAAACCGAAGCGATTGGGAATAGGCGCGTGCCCTCGTCATTACAACCTACAGATCGAGGCCTACATGCTGAAGTGTCGATTATAAGCGCAGTGCAGTGACTTTATAATAATGAGAGCGCCCGTGCAAGCGCCGGTCCTGTCATTTCTATGATGTTGTACTCAGTACCCCTCGGATCTCTTCCGGGCTTTAGGAATGTCTCCCGCACCAGTAGTATGTCCACGTCGTTTTCGCGAGGAAGAAGCTATTTCGGCCTTTTTATAAATCAAGAGCCGTTTTGCGTTAAAAAGACTATGTTTACTGGTGGCTTTAGACGACCTGGCCGTTCGAAACATTAATGGGTATATCCATTATGTCCCGTAATAAGGGTTCAATAATTGCCTATACTTGCGTAGTATGGCAAGACGGGCCCGAATATTGCGGCGTCGAATTCCGCGCCGGTACGGGCAGCGGTGCTACGCGGGAGCGCTGGCTGCGCACTACGGAGCGGTGCCTGGCGGGTGGGAAGGAAAGGAGGGAGGCACCTGGGGGCGCCCGCGATGGGGGTGAGGCATCTGCGCTTTCGGGCACCGCGTAATCGTCGTGGCCAGGTTTTGGCAGTTAATGCATGCCATGGCCACAGGATGTCCTGTCCCCAGGACGCGGACAGTCAAAAGTGCCGTGGTCGAGACATTTGACGCAGCGAGGCCTAGCGTGACAAGAGCTGATGTTCGCGCCATTTATAAAAGGTAATACCGCGGGGAGTCTGCTCCAGCGGTGAGGTGTTTTGAAGGTTGAAAGGAGGCGATCGCATATATGTTTGAGGTCGCACACTTTTTGCCCTCTGGGGGAGCGCTCTAAGGTCAGAAGGACCACATTGTACGGCTTTTAGTTCATCGGTACCCCGGTTTTAATGAAATCTATGACATCTCCTCTGCAGTCCTTTGACGACCGTCTGCTGACGCGCTCATCCGGGAGCGCGTAGGTATGATAGTAATAGTCGTTCTTCTGAAGATACGACGTAATATTACAAAAGCTCTAACAGCTTAATTGCAACTTGATCCTGTAGGGTCAGTTACGAACTTGTACTCTTGTTTGAAAGTGCCGGACCTGCTTGGCCCACTCTGGATCGGATGTACAGCGGGCGGCTTTCGTTCCCAGGCGAGATCACCGGTGCCGAGGCATGAAGCCATGGGCCGAAGCAGCACTCTGGCCGTGAAGTGGCAGTAGGCTGGCTGTGAGGCAGCACTGGTAGATGGCCGTGAGGCGGTTGGGCTACGTATACCGGTTGGCCGTGAAGCGGAAAGAGGTTAAAATGTGACAGCACTGAGTTAGGCCGAAGTGCCAGTCGGCCGATGATTTCTTGGCGCTTTGACGGGTGGATCTGGTGATGATGACGAGGGACGCTGGGGGGACCTATTTTTTGCGCTTCTGCGCGACTTGATGGGAAGGAAACCTCCGCGCTGTCGTAGGCTCTGCTGACTCTCTGACATCCATTCTTCGGATTCCGGACGACGGGGTTAGTTGAGTCCCTGATCAGTTCGGTCATGGTGGTGTCGGGAACCTTCCGACTTGACGGGTCGGAACCAGGGGGTCGTAGCGCGAGACGACGCGTGATTTGACTACCTTTCTTTATTTTTGATTTCTAGAGCCGCAGCGGGCATCGATGGCGCGGATGGCGTCAATCGTGACGTGCGGGTTTATCCTTGTAGTCCCTGTAGTTGAGGCTGACAGCGTAAGGCCTGTCGCATTATAAATATCTATCATACAAGCACCCCGGTGGCTGCACCCTCCCCGCCCCAGTGGTGGAGGTGTAACCTGACTTATTTAGAAAACCCCAGCGCTTTAGGAGCGCTAGGTGAGCACTCTACGCTGCTGCCTAGTGCAGCAAGCGACGTTAAATTGATTTCAATTATCACCACGTGAGTGGTGTGCGTATAATTGTTAAGAATCACGATGTGGCGTGGCTTATGTATAAGTTGCAAGTGGTCCCTGTCTCAACAGAGGGTAAACTGACGCCGGTGGGAAATTAACTGAAAAATCGATACTGACCACCCGATCAGACGGCTACATTAGCTTTTTGCGCCCAGGCGCGCCGCCCAACGCGTCGACACTTTACACCGGCACACACTAGCACCATCACCAGCACTGCACCTGCTGCACGGCGAGCGCAGCCCTTTACCGCCACTTGGCGTCGGGGAGTGGCGTGGCCACGGAAATGAGTAGAGCAGAGGGACTGGAGTTACGGTCGATCCTGAGAGTCATGAGCAAGCAGTTTGACTGGGTAGTACTAATTAGCGTTAGCCATGCTAAAGTCATAGAACAGTAGGTGACGGTTTGTTTGAAAAAATTTATTTTGAAAGTGTACTTTGTATGGCGGAAACTAAGATTTGCTATAAAACTGAAACTACTCAACGGATGAAGGTAACTTGGTATTAAAACAGGGAAAATTGGTTCTAATTATTGGAGAAAGTTTGTGAAGATCAAAGAAGATTGCTATACTTCTAAAGTATTGTCTCTGGCGTAGGTAAAGACTTTTTCTAAATTTTCTGTATTTTCGCAGATATCGCGTCTATTTGGTGCGGTGGTGTTATGATGAAGAATCAGGAGGATTTGTGCTGAAGAGGTGAGTGAATTTTGAAAAATGTGATCTTCTAAGACGGATTTACTATGAAAATGGGAGAAATTCAATAACCCGAAACTATGCAATGGATCTCGCCGAAATCACTTTTACTGGGTAGTACTTAATTAGTTATTATTATGTTAAAAAATACTGTGAACAGTAGGTGTGACGGTTTGAAAGATACTGAAAAATTAATTTTGAAAAGTGTAATTGTGGTTTATGGAAAACTGGGATTTGCTATAAAACTGAAACTACCAACGGATGAAGGTAATTGGTATTAAAATACAGGAAAAATTGGTTCTAATTATTGAGAAAGTTTAAGAAGATCAAAGAAAGATTGCTATGGAGTTAGAAATAATTTTGGGTATGAATATTTCAAAGTACTGTTCTGCTTAGTAGACTTTTTCTACTCTTTTCTGTATTTTCGCAGATATCGCGTCTATTTGGTGCGGGTGGTGTTGGCGATGAAGAACTGTGATGATCGTGAAAGGAAGAGGTGAGTGAATTTTGAAAATGCGGATTCTAAGACTTGACTTCTACTATGAAAAATGGGAGAAATTCAATAACTCCTGAAACTATGCAATGGATCTCGCTGAAATCACTTTTTACTGGGTAGTACTAATTAGTTATTATTATGTTGCAAAAATATCAGAACAGTAGGTGTGACGGTTTGAAAGATATCGAAAATTAATTTTGAAAAGTAAAATTGTATGGCGGAAAACTAAGATTTGCTATAAAACTGAAACTACCTTCAATGGATGAAGGTAACGGTATTAAAACAGGGAAAATTGGTTCTAATTATTGAGAAAGTTTGGTGAAGATCAAAGAAGATTACAAGGAGTTAGAAATAATTTTGGGTATGAATATTCAAAGTACTGTTCTGCTTAGTAGACTTTTTCAAAATTTTTCATTTTCGCAGATATCGTTATCTATTTGGTGTGGTACAATCAGGAGGACGAGTTGAAGAGGGAGAATTTGGAAATGTGGATTCTAAGACGGATTTGATATGAAAATGAGAAATTAATAACTCCGAAACTATGTAACGGATCTCGCCGAAATCACTTTACTGTAGTACTAATTAGTTATTATTATGTTGCAAAACATCACAGTAGGTGTGACGGCTCAAGATCGAAAAAATTAATTTTGAAAGTGTACTTTAAAGAAAACCAGATTTGCCATAAAACTGAAACTACTCAACGGATGGTTGTAATTTGGTATTAAAATAGGGAAAAATTGGTTCGAGAAAAGTTTGGTAAAGATCAAAGAAGATTGCTAAGGAGTTAGAAAAATAATTTTGGGTATGAATATTTCAAAGCACTGTTCTGCTTAGTGGCAGACTTTTCTAAATTTTTCTAAAGATATCGCGTCTATTTGGTGCGGGTGGTGTTAAAGGATGAAGAATCAGGAGGACTTGTGCTGAAGAGGTGAGCACCTTGAAAATGTGACGGATTTACTATGAAAAAATGGAGAAATTCAATAACCTGAAATTACAATTATCCGCCGAAATCACTTTACTGGGTAGTACTAATTAGTTATTATTATGTTGCAAAATATCAGAACAGTAGGTGTGACGGTTTAAGATATCGAAAAAATTAATTTTGAAAAGTGTACTTTGGTATGGCGGAAACTAAGATTTGCTATAAAACTGAAACTACTCAACGATGAAGGTAAATTTGGTATTAAAATACAGGGAAAATTGGTTTAATTATTGAGAAAGTTTCAAGATCAAAGAAGATTGAGTTAGAAAATAATTTAAAAGGAATATTTTAAAGTACTGTTTCAAGAAAGGGTAGATTAAATTTTTCTGTATGCAGATATCGCGTCTATTTGGTGCGGGTGGTGTTGGTGATAAGAATCAGGAGGATTTGAAATGGAAGAGGTGAGTGAATTTTGAAATGGATTCAAAGACGGACGCCGGTCATGAAAAATGGTGAAATTCCACACCCGAAACTATGACCCCGCTGAAATCACTTTACTGGGTAGTACTAATTAGTTATTATTATATAAAACAAACAGGGTGTGGAGAAAGATATCGAAAAAATTAATTTGAAAAGTGTACTTTGTATGGCGGTTAAGATTTGCTATAAACTGAAACTACTCAACGGATGAAGGAAAATTAAAATACAGGGAAAAATTGGTTCTAATTATTGAAAGTTTGAAGATTGCTATGAGTTAGAAATAATTTGGGTACATGAATATTTCAAAGTACTGTTCTGCTAGGGTAGACTTTTTCTAAATTTTTCTGTATTTTCGCAGGATATTTCACGGCGGGGTGGTGTTAAGGCGTAGAGGATTTGTGCTGAAGAGGTGGGAGTGAATTTTGAGAAAATGTGGATTCTAAGATTATCACGGTAAAATGGAGCAGCGCAAATGGATCTCGCTGAAATCACTTTTACTGGGTAGTACTAATTATTATGCTGCAAAATATCAGAACAGTAGGTGAGGTTTGAAAGATATCGAAAAATTACCTGAAAAGTGTACTTTGTATATGGAAACTAAGATTTATACATAAAACTGAAACTACTCACAATTGAAGGCAATTTGTATTAAAGCAGGAAAATTGGTTCAATTATTGAGAGAGAGTTTGTGAAGATCAAAGAAGGACAAGTGAGTTAGAAATAATTTTGGGTAAGAATATTTCAAAGTACTGTTCTGCTTAGGTAGACTTTTTCTAAAGTCTCTTTTCTGTATTTTCAGATATCGCGTCTATTTGGTGCGGTAGGCTAGTGACAGAAGAATCAGGAGGATTTGTGCTGAAGAGGTGAGGAATTTTGAAAATGTGATCTGATTTGGCTTATGAAAGGAGAAATTCATTAACTCCAAATTAAGTAAATGGATCCGGCCGGAACTACTTTTACTGGGTAGTAATAATTAGTTATTATTATGTTGCAAAAATAGAAACAGTAGGTGTGACGGTTTGAAAGATATCGAAAATTAATTTAAAAGTGTACTTTGTATGGCGGAAACTAAGATTTGCTATAAAACTGAAACCACTCAACGGATGAAGGTAAATTTGGTATTAAAATACAGGGAAAATTGTTCTAATTATTGAGAAAGTTTGGTGAAGATCAAAGAAGATTACAGTGAGTTAGAAATAATTTTGGGTATGAATATTTCAAAGTACCGTTCTGCTTAGGCCGGAAATCACTTACTGCAGTAATTAATTAGTTGCCAATATGCTGCAAAACACGAACAAAGAAAGGACGGTTTGAAAGATATCGAAAAATTAATTTTGAAAAAGTGTACTTTGTATGTATGGAAACTGGGATTTGCCATAAACTAAATTACCATCGATGAAATTGCATTAAAGGGGAAAAAATTGGTTCTAATTATTGAGTAGCAGGAAGATCAAAAACAGATCGCTTAAGCGGTAGCCAATTTTGGGTATGAATATTTCAAAAGTACTGTTCTGCTTAGTGTAGACTTTTCACTTTTCGGTATTTCGCAGATATCGCGTCCATTTGGTGCGTGGTGTTAAGATGAAGAATCAGGAGGATTTGTGCTGAAGAGGTAGTGAATTTAAAATGGATTCAGCATGGATTTACTATGAAAATGGGAGAAATTCAATAATCTGAAACTATGCAATGGATCTCTCGCCGAAATCACTTTTTACTGGTTTTTTTTTTCGGATGAACTCACGTTGTTGAGTTAACTGCTACAACCCGTCGGTTCGAGGTAACTTTAAGTGTGCATAGGCTTCAATTTCTTATTCAGCTTAACCCTGAAGGGGGGGACCGGCTCGGGCTGCCACTTTGTAAAATTCCGTAAGCGTGCTTTGATCGATACGAGCCTCGGCTCGATCAGCTGGTCAGGTCCATACCCGTTAGCAACACTTTTTATCGAGGGTGCCCCGGTGAAGTAATCCCTCGCCTGATAGGTCGCTTTAGGACTAATATTGAGAAGTTAATTTTAACCGCCCTATCTAGATGGCGAAAATCGGCCTGAAGCTGATATTCACTGAATGGAGGAACTGTTGCCTCGAAGGCGAGGGCGGTGTTTCGTTTCAGCAAGCCACACGTGCTTGTATGACAGTTACCTTGTCAACTGTGTCAAGTAGAATATGCAGCGCTCGCCTATGCTGTCGGTTCGATTGGTACGCCGTAAGCGGTGCGCTTCGGGTAATTCATTAGGATGCTGCGAAGCCAGTCAAAGCATCTACGGATGCTTAAGGCATTGCGGATTGTGGTACCTGGTGTGCAGATAATAAGTGCACGGTGGCCCCATGCATGAATCCGCTGCAGGACTTGGGCTTGTCTATGTGGGATCGTTTTGCAGGCGGCATTTGACCGCATAGGGCGACAGGGACGTACGATCATCCGGAGCACCCATTGCGCAGAGACAAACCGCTTTTGGGATGATTACAGAACAGGCGACCGAGGACAAGCCGCCTGTTTTGACCTGCTATGTGCGGCCAAAGAAAGGTGGTGGTCTACCCTGAGGTATTTGTCTGGCTGACCCAAGGGATGGGGCAAATCAAGGAGGTGGACATTACAGCATCGGCTTGCTCTGAGAAATGGCTGCGTTTGAAACCAATCCCCTAGGTCTCTACGGTGATCGAGTTCTGGATAAGCGGAGGACATCGACCGAAGCATAGAGAGAAAATATCTGCGAACAAGGCGGTGCTTTACGGTTTGAAGGATGGGATGTCGGTTGTATAGGGTGAATAAATTTCAGGGCCCAATACAGAGCCTTGACGTCGGCTAGGACCAAAAGTGGGTTGCGACTTAGTGCCCTTCGACGCGGTATCTAAAACGTTCGATTCCGGAGAAACTTGCATTATGAGTTGATTTGTCGGGCACGCCGTGGAGCTTATATATAGCTTGTATATAAGCCCTTCGTGCCACACTTACCGCTACTGCCGAGAAAAGTGCTCCTGTTATTTAATCCTGTGTCATTTTGCCTCGGATGTGTTCTGCACACGATGCTTGGTTGGAAAGTATGAGTGTTTGGCCCGGAAAGCCGAATTGCACTGAACAGGAAGCCCTCTCGAATTCATAAATCTGCTTTAGGCGGGCCAGGATAGTGTCTGAGCATAGCCCCCAAAGCCTTTGGTGAGGCCACGATGTATAGGTTGGGAAGGTATGCACTTATAACTTCAGCGTCCTCCAAGGTTTGGGAAAATACCCTTGGAAAGAGCTAAAATATATGAGGACGAGGAGGTCGGTAAAATTTTAATTACGCGGCTTGTAATTCCACGGGTGCCCGGGGCTTTGTTTAATGTTTTTGATAATTGACTTGACTTCGCCCGTTGCCGCTGATGTTATAACGGAGACGATGACCCGCTCTTTCGAGGAGCGGCGCCGACTGGTTGAGTGCTTGGCGCATTAACGGCTGTCGGCCAGTATCTGGCTTTTTCCTCATCGAGAAACGCCAAAGTACATTGTTGAGAGGCGGCATTGAGCGAGTCCGACACCGCCTTTCAGGTTTAGGAAGTCGCCAGAAGGCGACGTGTGAGGGATGTTATTCCACCGATCGTTCCTGAATCCAGCTATGCGCGTCTGGAAGGCGCACTTCGGTTACGCCTGGTTGGCGCCAATCGGCACGAATCGCCGCCTCCCTCTGCGTCGCAAGAGGTCCTTGACGTTTGGCAAGGCCCAGCGGGGTTATCCTCCACTGACGGCTCGGAGGAAGCCCGACGACACTTTGACATGACCAGCGATTCGTGTCTTCAGCGCTACGACCGTAGGAATGGAGTCAAGGTGGGGTATAGTGTAGTTCAGCTGCGACCAGCTTGCGCCAGTCGAGATGCTCGGTGGGCGTTGGGGTGAGTCAGGTGGTCCTAGTTTGAGGATAACTGGTCTATGTCCGGTTAGGTCGTTGCATCTTTGGCGCTCTGAGATGAGGCTGATATTTTTTGAGGAGGGCACACATCCGGTTCAGATTCACGCAGGAAAGTGCGTTTGCATCAACGGACAACGCTAATTGAAATTAAGCGTTTGACAGAGCGTCTAATGACAAGCCTTCGCGGGTTATTAATATGACTATTCCATCGGTGTATTGGTCGCCAGCCTCCTAATGAGAATAGTTTCGAAGTCGACTTCGCGAGTTGGGATGGTATTTACACGAGATGTAAACCAAAGCGATTGTAATAGGCGCCCTTCATTGCTAACCTACAGATCGAGGCTTCGCTACGCCAGCGTCGACGGCGTTTCGATTGCTACGCGTGCAGTGACTTTTTATAATAAAATGAGAGTGCTGCCGTGTGCAGTCAATCATTTAAGATGTTAATTAGCAATTTTCTTTTATCTCCTCTTCCGGGCTTGTAGGTTCCCGCACCAGTAGCGTCCACGTCGTTTTCGGGAGGAAGTTAGTTGGTTTCGGCCTTTTGCAAATCGCGAGGCCGTTTGGTGATCATGCTTTACGTGGCTTTAGACGGCTCCGGGCCGTTCAGCACACGGGTGTATTATCCATTATGTCCCGTAATACTAATTGCCTATACTTGCGTAGTATGTTATTTGGCCCGAATTTTATTGCGGTTGCGGTGAGACGATCGAGCTCTGCGAAGTCGATCTTTGAGTTACTTCGTTTGTTGCCTCGCGCTGGCCATATGGCTAGCATATTGGGGTGAGGCTACGCGGAGCGCCAGTGGCACAGCGAGCGCCCGCGCGGCGGTGGTTGCTGCCATACGGGCAGCGGGAGCTACGCGGAGCGCGACACGGCTACGCCGACAGGTCGGAGTGGTGGGAAGGAAGGAGGATGGCACCTGGGGCGCCTGGGTACGGATGGGGTGGAGGCATTCACAAGCCGAAAGCGGCGTAATTTGCCGGCCAGGGCTTCAGGCAGTTGAATGCATGAGTACCTGTCCCTCAGGACGACAGTCGGGGTGCCGTGGTCGTTGAGACATTGTGCCATGGAGCTGAGTGCCTGCACATTTGGTGGTGCTACACCAAAAGGGAGTCCGCCTGAGGAGGTGCTTGGAAGGTTACACACGTGCTATGTTTTGAGGTCGTACACTTTTCACCCCTGGGAGCGCTCGGCGTCAGCGACCACATTGTACGCTTTTTTAGTTTGCAAGTATAGCCGGACTGAAATTTTCTGTATTTTCTTTATTATCGCGTCTATTTGGTGGGTGAAAGAAAGGAGCGAAGAATCAGGAGATCGAAGTTAAGAGGTGAGGTGGAAAATGTGGATTCTAAGACGGATTTATAAAAATGGAAATCAACAACCTCAGAAAACTATAAATGGATCCGCTGAAATCACTTTTACTGTAAAACACTATTATTATGTTGCAAAATATCAGAACAGAAAAGATGGTTTGAGAAAACACCTTTGGAAAGTGTACTTTGTATGGCGGAAACCAGATCTATAAACCACTCAACGGATGAAGGTAACCCAGTAATAAAATACAGGAAAATTGTCCTAATTATTGAGAAAGTTTGCGAAGATCAAAGAAGATTGCTATGAGTTAGAAATAATTTTAAAAGACATTTTGAAAGTAATTGAATTTTTCAAATTTTTCTATTAAATGCGTCTATTTGGTGAAGAAGATGAAGAATCAGGAGGATTTAAAGCTAAAGGAGGAATTTTGGAAAATGTGATCAAGATTTACTTAAGAAAAATGGGAGAAACGAACAAATTTGAAACTATGCAATGGATCCTCGCCGAAATCACTTCTACTGCAATTAATTATTATTATAGCTGCAAAATATCAGTCAGTAGGTGAGGTTTGAAATGAAAAAATTAATTTGAAAACCAAGATCAAAACCGAAACTACTCAACGGATACGTAATGGTATTAAATAGGAAAATTATTCTAATTAATGAGAAAGTTAGTACATCAAAGAAGATTGTTATGAAAGTTTTGCATAACACTAAAGTACTATTCATGTAGACTTTTTCTAAACTTTTCTGCATTTTCGTGATATCGCGTCTATTTGTGAAAATATGATGAAGAATCAGGAGGATTTGTGCTGAGGAGTGAAAACGATCTCTAAGACGGATTTACTAGAAAATGGAGAAATCTAATAACTCCGAACTAAATAATCATTTTTACTATGGTACTAATTAAGTTATTATTATGTTGCAAAAATATCAGAACAGTAGTACGGTTTGAAAGATATCGAAAAACACCTTTGAAAAGTACCAGGCGGCGGAAACTAAGATCACAAAACTGAAACCATCAACGATGAAGCAACGGTATTAAAACAGGAAAATCGTTCTAATTATTGAGAAAGTTTGCGAAGTACAAAAGAAGAAGGCGAGTTAGAAATAATTTTGCAGTAATAGAATATTTCAAAGTACGTCTGCCAGGTAGACTTTTTCTAAATTTTTCTGTATTTCGCAGATATCGCGTCTATTTGGTGCGGGTGAAGTTATGATGAAGAACAGGAGGATTTGTGCTGAAGAGGTGAGAATTTTGGAAAATGTGGATTCTAAGACGGATTTACTGAAAATAACTGAAACTATGCAATGATCCGCTGAAATCACTTTACTGGGTAGTACTAATAGTTATATTATGTTGCAAAATATCAGAACAGTAGGTGACGGTTTGAAAGATATCGAAAATGACTTGAAAAGTGTACTTATGGAAACTGATTTGCTATAAACTGAAACTACCAACGGTATGCACTGGTAGATGGCCGGAGGCGGCGGTTTGGGTGGCGGGGAAATTTGTTGGCCAAGCGGGGAGGTTGGGGCCGGGAGCAGACGAAGCCGGGAAGCGGTTGGTCGTCGGCCAATGGCGCTTTGAGGGATCTGGGGAAAGATGAAAACCCGGGGACCTTTTTTGCGCCTTGGCGATTGACGGGGGGAAACCTCCGCGTCACCCGGTTTGTTGGCCCCGACTTCGTCCGAATCCATTTCGGTTGGGAACGGGGTTAGCCTGATTGCCCCTCGGTCATGGTGTGGAACCCCCGCCCTTGAGGGTCGTAAACCAGGGGTCGAGGCGAGAGACGGGACTTGATACCTTTCTTTTTTTTGATTTCAGAGCCGCAGCGGGCATCGAGGCGGCGCAGGCCAACGGACCCGGGGGGTTTGTCCGGGCCCCAAAGTTGAGGGAGGTCGGACAGTTACCAGGGTGGCATTGTTTGTTCTGAATTAATATTAAAATCATTTATATCACCCCCTGGGCGGGGTCTACCCTCCCCGCCCCCCAGTGAGCAGGAGGTGTAACCGACTTATTTAGAAAACCCCAGCGCCCTTTTTTGGTTTACGCTGGCCCAGTGCAGCAAGGACGTTAAATGACCCAAATTATCACCAGGGGGGTGCGTAAAAGAAGAACCGATGGGCGGGTTTTGGGAAAAACAAAGGGGTCCCTACATCTAAAGAGGGTCTGGACGCGGGGAAAAAATCCGATACGACCACCCGATCAGCGGACACAGTTTTGCGCCAGGCGCGTAGTTTAACGCGTCGACACTTTCCCGGGCCAAAAAGCACCATACCGCACTGTTAGGCAACACGGAGTCTTTGCTTCGCCACCGACGGCCAAGGGGGCGGGCCACCGGGCCAGGGGGCAAAGAGGGCCTTTCCTGACCGAGAGCGGGCTTTTGAAAAAATTTAAAGTTTTATTAGTTAAAAATCAACGTAGGGGAGGTTTAAGATTGAAAAAAATTTTTTTGGTGTACTTTGTATGGGGAAATGAGCAAAACTGAAACTACTCAACGGTGAAGGTAAATTTGAAAAAACAGGGAAAATTGGTTCTAATTATTGAGAAAGTTTGGTGAAGATCAAAGAAGTCACAAAGGAGTTAGAATAATTTTAAAAAGGAATATTTCCGTATACCGTTCTGCTTAGGTGACTTTTCTAAATTTTTCTGTATTTTCGCAGATATCGCGTCTATTTGGTGCGGTGGTGCTGAAGTGATGAAGAATCAGGAGATTTGTGCTAAAGAGGTGGCGAATTTTGAAAAACGATTCTAAGACGGGATTTTACTATGAAAAAATGGGAGAACGTCGTCCTGAAACGCAATGGATCCCTGCCGAAATCACTTTACTTGGGTAGTACTAATTAGTTATTATTATGTTGCAAAACATCAGAACAGTAGGTGTGATGCCTGAAAGATATCGAAAAATTAATTTTTGAAAAGTACTTGTAGGCGCGGAACTAAGATTTGCTATAAAACTGAAACCATCAACGGATGAAGGTAAATTTGGTATTAAAATACAGGGAAAAATTGGTCTCTAATTATTGAGAAAGTTTGCGGAAGATCAAAGAAGATTGCTATGAGTTGAAATAATTTTGGCATGAATATCGTCAAAAGCAATTGTCTCTGCTTAGGTAGACTTTTCAAATTTTCTGTATTTTCTAAAGATATCGCGTCTATTTGTGGGTGGTGTTGGCGATGAAGAATCAGGAGGATTTGTGCTGAAGAGGTGAGTGAATTTGAAAGTGTCGTGGATTCTAAGACGGATTTATTTATGAAAAATGGGAGAAATTCAATAACCTGAAACTATGCAATGGATCTCATTGAAATCACTTTTACTGGGTAGTACTAATTAGTTATTATTATGTTAAAAATATCAGAACAGTAGTAGTGACGGTTTGAAAGATATCGGGAAAAATTAATTTTGAAAAGTGTACTTTGTATGGCGGAAACTAAGATTTGCTATAAAACTGAAACTACTCAACGGATGAAGGTAAATTTGGTATTAAAATAGGAAAATTGGTTCTACTATTGAGAAAGTTTCGGTGAAGACTAAAAAGAAGACGCGCGAGTTAGAAATAATTTTGCATGAATATTCTCAAAGTACTGTTCTGCTTAGGTAGACTTTTTCTAAATTTTCGTATTTTCGCAGATGGTCATAGTCTATTTGGTGCGGTGGTGTTGGCGATGAAGAATCAGAGGATTTGTGCTAGAAGAGGTAGTGAATTTTTGAAATGTGGGATTCTAAAGACGGATTTACTATGAAAAATGGGAGAAATTCAATAACCTGAAACTAGTAAATGGATCTCGCCGAAATCACTTTTTACTGGGTAGAAATGCTAATTAGTTATTATTATGTTGCAAAATATCAGCAGTAGGTGACGGCTTGAGATATCGAAAAATTAATTTTGAAAAGTGTACTTTAAGGAGGAAACCAAGATTGCTATAAACTGAAACTACCTAACGGATGAAGGTAAATTTGGTAATAAACATAGGAAAAATTGGTTCTAATTATTGAGAAAGTTTGTGAAGACCAAAGAAGATTGCTATGAGTTAGGAACAATTTTGGCATGAATATTTCAAAGTACTGCTCCTTGCTTAGGCAGACTTCTAAATTTTTCGTATTTTGTGATATCGCGTCTATTTGCGCGGGTGTGTTGGCGATGAAGAATCAGTAGGATTTGTGCTGAAGAGGAGTAATTTTGAAAATGTGGATCTTAAGACGGATTTATCATGAAAAATGGGAGAAATTCAATAACTCCGAAAACTATGCAATGGATCTCGCTGAAACTGCTTTACTGTGGAAATAATGGGTTATTATGTTGCAAAATATCAGAACAGTAGGGTGACGTTGCCTGAAAGATATCGAAAAATTAATTTTGAAAAGCGTACTTGTATGGCGGAAACTACAAGATTTATATAAAACTGAAACTACTCAACGGATGAAGGTAAATTTGGTATTAAAATACAGGGAAAAATTGGTTCTAATTATTGAGAGTTTGTGAAGATCAAAACAGATTGCTATGGAGTTAGAAATAATTTTGGGTATGAATACTCAGCACTGCCCTGCTTAGGCAGACTTTTTCAAATTTTTCTGTATTTTCGCAGATATATGTCTCTTGGTGGGTGGTGTTACATGAAGAATCAGGAGGATTTAGTTGAAGAGGAGGAATTTTGAAAATGTGGACTCCTAAGACGGATCAGTGAAAATGGGAGAAATTCAATAACCCGAAACCATGCAAATGATCCCGCCGAAATCACTTTTACTGGGTTTTTTTTTTTTTTTTTTCGATGAACTCACACGTTGTTGGAGTTAACTGCTGCCAACCTGCCGGTCTGAGGGCTGTGCAACCCTAAGTGTGCACAGGTTTCACCTCTATTCTGTGGCTTAGCACGAGGGACCCCTGCGGCGGGGACCTCGGCCTGGCCGCGCCTTGGTGGGTCCCGCAGCAGTGCTTTCATCGAGGTGCCCCTGAGGGCCGAGCCTCGGCCTGATCATCAGCCGCTGGTCAGGTCCAGTTTCATACCCGTTAGCAACACTCATCGAGGGTGCCCCGGTGTAGCCGAACCTCGGCCTTATAGGGTCGCTTTAGGACTAATTATTGAGAAGTTAATTTTAACCGCCCCATTCAGATGGCGGTACCGGCCTGAAACGTGCCGGATATCACTGAACGGAGGAATTGCTGCCCCGAAGCGGCGAGGTGTGGCGGTGTGCGTTTCGTTTCAGTGCTTCACACGCTTGTATGACAGTTGTTTCGTCGTCCGTACTGGCGGTAGAACATGGCGCGCTCGCTCATGTTTTTGTTTTTCCAGAAGAATTGATTTCGGTATTGCAAGCGGCGGCGCTGTACCAATTCATTAGGATGCGCCGAGTCAAAGTATCTGATGGATGCTTGTTTAAGGTACTGCGGATTGTGGGCACCTAAATCCATGTGCAGGCCGCGGTTGCGCAGATAATAAGCAGCACCCGTGGCCCTGCGCATGAATCCGTTTTGCAGGACTGTTTTCGTCTAAGGGGATCGTTTCACAGCGCAAAGACGGGACTGGCATAGGTAAGGATAGGACGTACGATCATTCCATAGGAGCACCCATTGCGCAGTGAGAGACAACTTGCTTTTTGGATTGATTAGGCAGAAAATTGAAAGACCGGAGGACAAAGGTTGCCTGTTTTTTGACCTGCGTTATGTGCGGGCCAGCAGTGCGTAGGGCCCAGGATTACCCTGGGAGGTATTTGGTCTGCCGACCCAAGGGATGGGGCAATCAAGGAGGCGGATATTTGAAGGAAGCACGGGCTTTCGTTTCGAGAAACAATTGCCGCGCTTTGAAGAAGTTGATTTCGATCTCCATTTCCGAAACCAACTTTGTGGCCCTTTGGCTGCGGATTGAGTGCCCTCGATAAGCGGATAGACATCGACCGGCAGAGGTGTCATCTGCGAATATATGGTGTTTACGGTTTTGGAAGGGATGGGATACATAGTATAGGGTGAATAACATAGGGCCCAATACATAGAGCCTGAGGTAGCGCTGGCTAGGACCGGGTGCGGTTGCGACGGTGCCCTGACGCGGTATTCCAACGTTCGATCTCGGAGAAAAAGTCCCGTATTATGAGTACGAGTCGGCAATGCCGAGCTTTATATAGTTTGTATATAAGCCTTCGTGCCACACTTTATCGAACGCTTTCGCCACGTCGAGAAAAGTGTTCCGTTATTTGACCCTGTGTCATTTTAATTGACAAATTCCGTAACATTATTACTTGGTTGGTGCATGAGGTTTGGCCTGAAAGCCGAATTGTACTGAATAGAAGCCCTCTCGAATTCATAAATTGTTTAGGCGGGCTTAGGATTAAGTGTTCATATATCTTCCCAAAGCCTTTTTGAGGAGGTTAATGGGACGGTAGAGGTAGGTTAAAGGTGGTTTGCTGGGTTTTAGAACCCTCGGCACTTCAGCGTCTCAAGTGTTTGGGAAACACCCTTTGGAAAAAAGAGCTGCGTTATAGCGCGAGGACGAGGAGCGTAATTAGTGTGAGTCGGTAAAATTTAATTACGCGGCTTCAATCCCGGTCGGTGCCCGGGCTTCCGTGGTTTAATGTTTTGATAATCGACTTGATCAGCTTTCCGTTACCGCTTGATGCTATATCGCGCGGAGATTTATCAACTCGGTCGACCTCGCTCTCACCTTCGGAGGTGAGCGTGTCGAACGGGTTGAGGCTGGCGCATTGGGCCTCGAGGCTGTCGGCCAGGCATCATTTTTCCTCATCGAGAAAACGCTAAAGGAGCATTGGGATCTTTAGGATTGCTGAGAGGCGGCATTGAGCGAGTCCGACACCGCCTTCAGGTTTTTTGTGGGGGTCGCCAGCGACGTGTGAGGGATGTATATTGCTTAGATCGTTATTCCACCGACTTTGGACCAGCTATGCGCGTCTTGACCGATGTCTGCGCGCGCAGCTGCTCGGCCACGCTCGGTTGATTAACCGTAGCATCGAATCGCCGCCCTCTTGCGTCGCAAGAGCGTCCTTGATGTCACGGCGGGCGCCCAAGGGGTTATCTCCATCACCTGGGTCGGGAGGAAGCCCTCGACGACACTTTTGGATATATTCTGAGCGCATGAGCAGCAGATTCGTGTCTTCAGCGCTATTTAGGACTGTAGGTCAAGGGGTGAGCTTAGTGCAGTCTATTGCGACTTCAGCTTGTTTTCAGTCGAGGATGGTTTCTAGTGGTGATGTTGGTGAGCCAGGCGGTCCCAGTTTGAGGATAACTGGTCTATGGTCTGAAGTTAGGTTGATGACCCTATGCCCTGAGAAAGAGTCATATTTTGGAGGAGGGTGTCACTGCCAGCGATCCGGTTCAGACCGGCGTTATTGTGGAGGAAAGTGCGCTGCACCAACGGAGCAACGTAGATAATGGTGTACCGCGTTTGACAGAGCGTCTAAATGACAAGCCCCTGCGGGTTATTACTACACTATTCCATCGGTGTGTTGTGCTATTGAAGTCGTCGGACAAAATGATGCGCCCTAATGAGAATAGTTTCGAAGTCGGATTTCGGTGAGTTGGGATGGTATTTTACACGATGTAAACCGGAAGCGACTGGAAGGAAGCGTGCTCCTGTCATTGCTAAACCTGCCAGATCGAGGCTTCAGCGCTGAAGTGTCGACGGCGTTTGACAAGCGCCGCAGTGCAGTGACTTTATAATGAGAGCCACGTGCGCAGCGCCGGTCCTGTCATTTATGATGTTGTAATTAGCAATTTTCGGATCCTCCTTCCGGGCTTTAGGAACGTCTCTGCACCAGTAGTATGTCCACGCCGTTTTCGCGAGGAAGTTAGCTATTTCGGCCTTTATAAATCGCGAGCCGTTTGCGTTAAAAAGACGCGTTTACCGCGCGTGGCTTTAGACGGCCCGGGCTGCTGTTCGGAAACAATTGCGGATATCCACGTCCCGTAAATAAGGTCTACTAACTGGCCTATACTTGCGCAGTATGCGACGGCCCGAAGCCCATTGCGGCGTCGAATTTCGCGGTAGACGATCGAGCTCTGCAGTCGACCTTTGAGCTACTTGTCAAGCCGTTCCCCAGCGCCGCCATTGCTATGGCTATACACGAAGAGGCTACGCGGCGCTGGTGGTGCGCGTGGCGCGGCGCGGAGCGCCCGGCGCGGTTTGAGGCAGGCGGTTGCCGCCATACGGGCAGCGGGCGCGCGCGAGCGCTTATTGGCATTTGCCACGCCGGAGCAGTGGCCGGAGTGGTGGGCTGAAGTGAGGGATTGGCACCTGGGGCGCCTGGGTACGGATGGGGGTGGAGGCATCTTTACGCTTGGGTGCTGCTTAGCACCCAAGGCACTCTGTCAGTGGCCAGGGCTCTGGCGCGAACGCATGCCGGCGGGCCCAAAGGTGAAGCGGACAAACCGCCCCGTGGACGCGGACAGTCGGGGTGCTGTGGTCGCCGAGACATCGGACGCAGCGAGGCTTATGTGACAAAGCATGGAGCCGAGTGCCTGTACATTTGGCAGTTGTGACACTGCGCGGGGTTCGTTCCGGAGCGAGGGTAAGCTTTTGAAGCGTTGAGTACACGTAGCTAAGGTGTTTGAGGTCGTACACTTTTTGCCCTCTGGGAAAAGCCTAAGGCCGAAGGATTACATTGTACGGCTTTTTAGTTCTAGTGTTATATAGCCGGATTGCAGAGCATCGGTATACCCTGTTCTTAATGAAACGCGATGTCCCAGGTGGACATCTCCTTCGGCGTCCTTTGACGACTGTCAGCGACGCAGCCCATCCGGGGAGCGCGTAGGTATGATAGTAATAGTCGTTCTTCTGAAGATACGGGATGCATTACGGTGTGCCTACCCAGCTTTCTAATGCAACTGATCCCCTGTAGGAGTCAGTTGCCGTGTCCTGTACTTGTTTGAGTGCTGACCTTAGTTAACGTTTCCTTTGACGGGATGTGCTGAAGGCGCCTTTGTCTCTAGGCGGAGACCACTGTGCTGCCGGAGGCGGTTGAGGTTGCTGGCTGTGAACACTTGCCGTGAAGCGGCAGTAGGGGTTGGCTGTGAGGCGGCACTGGTGGTGAGGCCGTGAGGCGGCGGTTTGGGTTGGCTGTGGAGGCACGTTACGAAGTGGCGGAGGTTGGGGCTGTGATGCAGAATTTGAGTTAGCCGGGAAGCGGCTGGGTGCGGTCGTCGGCCGGGATGATTTCGGCGCTTGACGGGTGGATCTGGTGATGATGACGAGGACGCCGGGGACCTATTTTTGCAGTTTGTGCTGACTTGACGGGAAGGAAACCTCCTGCGTCACCGGTCAGCTCTGTTGGCCTCGACTCTGTCTCGACATCCACCGGATTCGGACGACGTTAAAGGATCCTTGATTGCTCGGCCGGTGTCGGAACCTTCCGACTGCTCCACGTGGTCGCAGAACTAGTCAGCGTTACACGCGGTTTGATCGCCTTCTTATTTTGATTTCAGAGCCGCAGCGGGGCATTGGCGGCGGCGCGGATGGCGCGTCAACGTGATGCGTGCGCGGGGTTGTCCTTGTAGTCCCTGCAAAGAAATACAGGTCGGACAGCGTATCGAAAATGGCATTGTTTGCTATCTGCGGAATCTTAATATGTAAATATCTATCATATGGCACCCCCGGTGAGGCCGGGGTTGGGAAGTTCTCACCCTCCCTGGCCCTAGTGAGCAGGAGGTAACCTGATTCTATTTAGAAAACCTAGCGCTTTAGGAGCGATATCTACGCCGCTTAGCGGCAAGCTTATCGTTAACTATTCTAATTATCACCACGGAGTGTGTGCGATAACGAAGTTAAGAATCACGATGGCGGCTTTCGCGTGAACAAACCGGCGCTGGTGGAAGGGCCTTAAGCATCCCGGGTTTAGAGGGTGTCTGGACGCTAAAGGGGAAAAATTAAATTGAAAGGCAAAACCGGATATTGACCCACCGATCAGACGGCTAATATTGCTTTTTTGCGTCAGGCGCGTACGCCCGGAACGCGTCGGCGACTGCCAACTGGCAGCCACCAGCACTATCACACTGCACTGCCGCCAGCGAACACGGAGTCTTTGCTTCCGCCACTTGACGCGTCGGGGAGGGCGCCGCGGGTGGGCTGTTATGACGGCGCAGGTAGCAGGGATCTGAGCGGCTTGTCCGGTCGATCCGAGCTGGCTGGTTGGGGGTTTGACTGGGTAGTAACACTAGAAGTTAATATTATACAAAACATCAGAACAGAAAGTACGGTTTGAAAGATATCGAAAAAATTTTATTTTGAAAAGGTACTTTGTATGGCGGAAACTAAGATTTGGTTATAAACTGAAACCCACTCAACGGATGAAGTAAATTTGGTAATAAAATACAGGGAAAATTGGTTCTAATTATTGAGAGAGTTTGGTGAAGATCAAAGAAGATTGCTATGAGTTAGAAATAATTTTGGGTATGAATATTTTCAAAGTGCATTCTGCTTGGTGACTTTCTAAGTTTCCTTATTTTTTTCCTTGAATGTCATAAATCCCTATTTAATTTGCCCAGGTGGTGTTAGCGATGAAAGATCAGGAAGTTTGTGCTGAAGGGTGAGTAGATTTTTGAAAAATGTAGTTCTAAGACGGATTTACTATGAAAATGGGAGAACCAATAACTCCGAAACTATGCAATGGATCTCATAAAAATCACTTTTACCGTTAGTACCAAATTAGTTATTATTGTGTTGCAAATATCAGAACCAGTGATTATGTGACGGTTTAAAGATATCTTCGAAAAAGTGGTACAGAAAAATTATTACTTTGTATGGCGCGGGCTTAAGATTTGCTATAAAAACTGAAACTTCTCCAACTTGGATGAAGTAAATTTGTTATTAAAATACGGAAAATTAGTTTCTAATTATTGAGAAAGTTTGGTGAATCAAAAGAAGATTATATGAGTTAGAAATAATTTTGGGTATGAATATTTCCGAAGTACTGTTACCTGTAGGCTTTTCGATTTTCTGTGCTGTGAACCTCATCTGGCTGATTGCAGGTGGTGGTAGCATTGAAGAATCAGGAGATTTGTGCTGAAGGGTGAGTGAATTTTGAAAATGTGGATTCTAAGACGGATTCTATATGAAAATGGGAAAATTCAATAACTCCCGAAACTACAATGGATCTCATGAAATCGCACTTTTACTGGGTAGTGGTGGGTTATTGTGTTTGCAAAATATCACAGAACCAATGGGTGTGACGGTTTGAAAGATATCGAAAAATAATTTTGAAAGTGTACTGTGTGAAACTAAGATTTGCTATAAAACCAAACTACTCAACGGATGAAGATAAATTTGGTATTAAATACAAAGGAAAAATTGGTTCTAATTATTGAGAAAGGTTGGTGAATCAAAGAAGATTATATGAGTTAGAAATAATTTTGGGTATGAATATTCAAAAGGTACTGTTCTGTAGGTAGACTTTCTAAATTTTCATATTTTCACTTGAATGCTCGCGTCTATTGTTGTAGATGCAGGTAGTGTTGGCGATGAGAGATCAGGAGGTTGCTGAAGGTGGGTGAATTTTGAAAAATGTGGATTCTAAGACAGTTCTATGAAAATGGGAGAAATTCAATAACTCCGAAACTATGTATGCAATGGATCTCGCCAATCCTTTTACTGGGTAGTACTAATTAGTTATTATTATGTTGCAAAATATCAAGTTAGGTGTGACGGTTTGAAGATATCAGAAAAAATTAATTTTGAAGAGGTAGTACTTTGTACTTAAGCACGGAAACTAAGATTTACTATAAAACTAGAAACTTCTCAACGGATGAAAATTAAATTTGGTGAAAACTAAAAATACAGGAAAAATTGGTTCTAATTATTGAGAAAGTTTGGTGAAGATCAAAGAAGATTGCTATGAGTTAGGAAAATAATTTTTGGTGTAGATAACTCAAAGTACCTGTTCTGCTTGGGTAGACTTTTCTAAATTTTTCTGTCTTCATGAATATCGCGTCTATTTGAATTGCAGGTGGTGTTGGCGATGAAGAATCAGGAGGTTGTGCTGAAGGGGTGGTGGTTACTGAAATGTGGATTCAGACGGATTTACTGAAAATGGAAGATTATTAACTCGAAACTATGCAATGGATCTCATAAATCACTTTTACTGGGTAGTACTAATTAGTTATTTATTATGTTTGCAAATATATATCAGAACAGTAGGTGGCAGTTTTAAAGATATCGAAAAAAATAATTTTGAAAAGTGTACTGTATGGCGGGCTTAGATTTGCTATAAAACTGAAAACTATAACGGATGAGGCAAATTTATTAAATACAGGGAAAAAGTGGTTCTAATTATTGAGAAAGTTTGGTGAAGAAGATCAAGAAAGATTTACTATGAGTTAGAAATAATTTTGGGTATGAATATTTCAAATGCTATTTCTGCTTAGGTAGACTTTTCCTAAATTTTCTCTGTATTTTGCAGATGTCGCGTCTATTTGGTGCAGGTGTGTTGGCGATGAAGTCAGGAGTTTGTGCTGAAATTGAGTGGTGCGAAATGTGGATTCTAAGACCGGTTTACCTGCAGAAAAATGGAGAAATTCAATAACTCCGAAACTATGCAATGGATCTCACAGGAAATCACTTTTACTGGGTAGTACCTAGTGGTTATTATTATGTTGCAAATATCAGAACAGTATGATTATGACAGTTTGAAATATCAAGAAAAAATTAATTTTTAAGTGTACTTTCTGTATGGCGGAAAGCCAGATTTTGCTATAAAACTGAAACTTCTCTCCCAACGGATGAAGGTAAATTTGGTATTAAAATACAGGGAAGGTGGTTCTAATTATTGAGAAGTTTGGTGAGATCAAAGAGATTGCTGTAGGGTTAGAAATAATTTTGGAGTATGAATATTTCAAAATCTGTTCTATGGGTAGACTTTTCTAAATTTTCTGTGTTTCCCTTGAATATCGCAATCTATTTAGTTGCAGGTGGTGTTGGCGATGAAGATCAGGAGTTTGTGCTGAAGAGGTGAGTAAGATTTTACAAAATGTGGATTCTAGAACCAGTTTACTGAAAAATGGGAAAATTCAATAACTCCAGAAACTATACAATGGATCTCATGAAATCTTTTACTGAGTAGTACTAATAGTTATTATTATGTTGCAAAATATCAGGTGGTAAATTATGACGGTTTGAAAGATGTCAAGCATAATTTTGAAAATTATTACTTTGTATGGCAAACTAAGATTTGCTATAAACTAAAACCTTCTCAACAAGGATGAAAATTAAATTTGGTATTAAATACGAGGAAAGTGTAGTTCTAATTGTTGAGAAAGTTTTGGTGAATCCAAAGATTTGCTATGAGTTAGAAATAATTTTGGGTATGAATATTTCAAAGAAAATGCCTTTATTTGCTTGAGTGAACTTTTAAATTTTCTGTATTTTCATAGATATCGCGTCCTGTTGGTGCAGGTGGTGTTGGCGATGAAAGTCAGGAGAGTTGTGCTGAAGGGTGAGTGAATTTTGAAAAATGTGGATTCTAAGACTGGTTACTATGAAAATGGGAGAAATTCAATAACTCGAAACTATGCAATGGATCTCCTTAAAAATCTTTTTGGGTGAGTCTAATTAGTTATTGTATGTTGCAAAATATCAGAACAGTAGGTGTGACAGTTTGAAAGATATCGAAAAAATAATTTGAAAATTAATAACATGGCGAAACTAAGATTTGCTATAAAACTGAAACTACTCAACTTGGATGAAATTAAGTTGGGTATTAAAAATACTAGGAAAATTGGTTCTAGTGTTGAAAGTTTGGTGAAGATCAAAGAAGATTGCTATGGTTAGAAATAATTTGGGTATGAATATTTTCAGTACTATTCTGTAGGTAGACTTTTCTAAATTTTTCTGTATTTTCACCCAGATATCGCGTCTGTTGGGTACCGGGTGGTGTTGGCGATATATGAAGAATCAGGAAGTTTGTGCTGAAAGGGTGGTAATTTTGAAGAAAATATGGATTCTAAAGACGGATTTACTATGAAAAATGAGAGAATTCAATAACCGAAACCTTGACTGGATCTCCTTCGAAATCACTTTTTACTGGGTAAGTACAGTGAATTATTATATTTACTGCAAAATACCCTCAAGAACAATGGGTGTGACGGTTTGAAGGTATCGAAAAATTAATTTTGAAAAAGTGTACTGTATGGCGGAAACTAAAAGTTTGCTATAAACTAGAACTACTCCAACGGATGAAGAGGTAAATTTGTTATTAAATACAGGGAAAAATTGGTTCTGTGTAGAAAGTTTGGTGAAGATCAAAGAAAATTGCTATGAGTTAGAAATAATTTTGGGTATGAATATTTCAAAGTACTGTTCTGTAGGTATGAACTTTTCACAAATTTTTCTGTATTTTCGCAGATATCGTCTATTTGGAGTGCGAGGTGGTGTTGGCGATGAAGAATCAGGAGGATTTGTGCTGAAGGTGGTGAATTTGAAAAATGTGGATTCTAAAGACGGATTTACTGAAAATGGGAGAAATTCAATAACTCCGAAACGCGTGGATCTCCTTGAAATCACTTTTACTAGGTAGTACTAATTAGTTATTATTATGTTGCAAAATATATCAGAACAGTAGGTGTGACGGGTTTGAAAGATGTCGAAAAAATTAATTTTGAAAGAGTGTACTTTGTATGGCGGAAACTAAGATTTACTAGTAAGAACCTCAACGGATGAAGTAAATTTGGTATTAAATACGAGAAGAATTGGTTAATTATTGAAAGTTTGGTGAAAGATCAAAGAAGATTGCTATGAGTTAGAAATAATTTTGGGTATGAATATTTCAAAAGTACTGTTATTCTGCTTAGGTAGACTTTCTAAATTTTCTGTATTTTCATGAATATAACGTCTATTTGGTGCAGGTGGTGTTGGCGGTAGAAAGAATCAGGAGGATTTGTGCTGAAGAGAGGTGAGTGAATTTTGAAAATGTGGATTTCTGGAACGGATTTACTATGAAAATGGGAGAAATTCAATAACTCGAAACTATGCAATGGATCTCATGAGAAATCACTTTGCTAATTGAGTACTAATTAGTTATTATTATGTTACAAGAATAATATCAGAACAGTAGGTGTGACGGTTTGAAAAGATATCGAAAAAATAATTTTGAAGAATTAATATTACTTTGTGTAGCGGAAACCGTTTATATAATTGAAACTACTCAACGGATGAAGATAAATTTGTGTAAAATACAGGAAAAATTGGTTCTAATTGTGTGAGAAGAGTTTGGTGAAGATCAAGAAGATTGCTATAAGTTGAAATAATTTTGGGTATGAATATTTCAAAGTATAATTCTGCTTAGGTGAACTTTCTAAATTTTCTGTATTTTCATGAATGTCGCGTCTATTTGGTGGGTGGTGTTGGCGATGAAGATCAGGAGGATTTATTATGAAGGGTGGTGAATTTTGAAAATGTGGATTCTAAGACGGATTTGCAGAAAAATGGGAAAATTCAATAACTCGAAGAACTATGCAATGGATCTCATAAAGAAATCACTTTTACTGGGTAGTATAATTAGTTGTATTATCATTTACTGAAATATCAGAACAGTAGGTGTGTGGTTTGAAGATATCAGAAAAATTAATTTTGAAAAGTGTACTTTTATGGCGGAAACTAGTTGCTATAAACTGAAACTACTCAACGGATGAAGAGTAGTTGGTATTAAATGCAAGTGGTTCCAATTATTGAGAGTTTGGTGAAGATCAAGAAGGTGTATAAATTTAAAGTAATTTTGCAATTGTAGAATATTTCAAAGTACTGTTCTGCTTAGGTGAACTTTCCCTAAATTTTCTGTATTTTCGCGAATGCTCAACGTCTATTTGGTGCAGGTGGTGTTGGCGATGAAGAATCAGGAGGATTTGTGCTGAAGAGGTGAGTGAATTTTTGAAAATGTGGATTCTAGAACGGATTTACTATGAAAAATGGGAGAATTCAATAACTCCGAAACTATGCAATGGATCTCGCCGAAATCACTTTTTACTGGGTAGTACCTAATTAGTTATTATTATGTTGCAAATATCAGAACCCAGTGGGTGTGACGGTTTTGAAGATATCGAAAAAATTAATTTTGAAAAATTATTACTTTGTATGGCGAAATAAGATTTATATAAAACTGAAACTACTCTCAACGGATGAAGAGTAAATTTAGTATTAAAAATAGGGAAAAATTGGTTCTAATTATTGCAGAAAGTTTGGTGAAGATCAAAAGAAGGTGCTATGAGTTGAAATAATTTTGGGTATGAATATTTCAAAAGTACTGTTCTACTTAGGTAGACTTTCTAAATTTTCTAATATTTTTTCATGATATCGCGTCTATTTGGTGCGGGTGGTGGCGATGAAGAATCAGAGATTTGTGCTGAAAGAGGTGAGTGAATTTTGAAAAATGTGGATTCTAGACGGATTTACTATGAAAAGTGGGAGAATTCAATAACTCCGAAACTATGCAATGGATCTCCCCGCCCGTCCACTGCTGGGTAGTACTAATTAGTTATTATTATGTTGCAAAATATCAGACAGTGGGTGTGACGGTTTGAAGATATCAAGAAAAAATTAATTTTTGAAAATTATTACTAACTTTGTATGGCGGAAACTAAGATTTGCTATAAAACTGAAACTACTCAACGGATGAAGCTAAATTTAGTATTAAAATACAGGGAAAAATTGGTTCTAATTATTGAGAAAGTTTGGTGAAGATCAAAGAAGATTGCTATGAGTTAGAAATAATTTTGGGTATGGATATTTCAAAGTACTGTTCTGCTTAGGTGAACTTTCTAAAATTTTTCTGTATTTTTCGCAGATATCGTCTATTTAAAACAGGTAGTGTTGGCGATGAAGAATCAGGAGATTTGTACTGGTGATGAATTTTAGCAATGTGATTCTAAGACAGATTTACTATGAAAAATGGGAGAAATTCAATAACTCCGAAATTTATACAATGGATCTCATAAAATCAGCACACTGGGTAGTACTATTGGTTATTATTATGTTGCAAATATCAGAACAGTAGGTGCTTGATTTGAAAGATATCAGAAAAATTAATTTTGAAAAGTGTACTTTGTATGTGAAACTAAGATTTGCTATAAAACTGAAACTACTCAACGGATGAAGGTAAATTTGAGTATTTAAAATACAGGGAAAAATTGGATTAATTATTGAAAAGTTTGGTGAAGATCAAAGAGGTTACTATGAGTTAGAAATAATTTTGGGTATGAATATTTCAAAGTACTGTTCTGTAGGTAGACTTTTCTAAATTTTCTGTATTTTCGATATACGTCTATTTGAATTGCGGGTGAAAATTGTTGTGATGAAGAATCAGGAGAGGATTTGTTGAAGGGTGAGTGAATTTTTGAAATGTGGATTCTAAGACTGGTTACTATGAAAAATGGGAGAAATTCATGCTTTCAGAAACTATGCAATGGATCTCGCCAAGAAATCACTTTTACTGGGTAGTACCCATTAGATTATTATTATGTTGCAAATATCAGAACAATGGGTGTGACAGTTTGAATATCAAAAATCATTTAGAAAGTGTACTTTGTATGGCGGAAACTCTAAGATTTGCTATAAAACTTAAAACTATCAACGGATGAAGGTAAATTTGGTATTAAAATACAGGAAAAATTGGTTCTAATTATTGAGAAAGTTTGGTGAGATCAAAGAGGTGCTATGAGTTGAAATAATTTTAGGTGATGGCTGAAAAGTACTATTCTGCTTAGGTAGACTTTCTAAATTTTCTGTATTTTCGCAGATATCAATATTTGGTGCAGGTGGTGTTGGCGATGAGAAGTCAGGGTTGTGCTGAAGAGGGTGGTGAATTTTTGAAAATGTGGATTTCCTGAACGGATTTACTATGAAAATGGGAGAGATTCAATAACTCCAGAAACTGTACGTGGATCTCATGAAATCAGCACTGCTAGGTAGTACTGAGTGAGTTATTATTATGTTGCAAGAAATATCAGAACAATGGGTGTGACGGTTTGAAAGATATCAGAAAAAAATTAATTTTGAAAAGTGTGCTTTTAACATGGCGGAAACAGATTGCTATAAAACTGAAACCTCAACACGGTAAAATTTGGTATTAAAATGCAGGGAAAATTGGTTCTAATTATTGAGAGGGTTTGGTGAAGATCAAAGAGGTTATATGGAGTTAGAAATAATTTTGGATATGAATATTTCAAAGTACTGTTCTGCTTAGGTAGACTTTTTCTAAATTTTTGTGTATTTTCGCAGATATCGCGTCTATTTGGTGCGGGTGGTGTTGGCGATGAAGAATCAGGAGGATTTGTGCTGAAGAGGTGAGTGAATTTTGAAAAATGTGGATTCTAAGACGGATTTACTATGAAAAATGGAAGAAATTCGATAACTCGAAAACTATGCAATGGATCTCGCCGAAATCACTTTAACTGGGTAGTACTAATTAGTTATTGTGTGTTGCAAAATATCAAGACAGTAGGTGTGACGGTTTGAAGATATCAGAAAAATTAATTTTGAAAGTATTACTTTGTGTAGCGGAAACTAAGATTTGCTATAAAACTGAAACTACTCAACGGATGAAGGTAAATTTGGTATTAAAATACAGGAAAGAAGTGGTTCTAATTATTGAGAAAGTTTGAGTGAGAATCAAAGAGGAGTTACTATAAGGTTAGAAATAATTTGGTATGAATATTTCAAAATCTGTTCTGCTTAGGTGAACTTTCTAAATTTTTCTGTATTTTCTTGAATGTCGCGTCTATTTGGTTGCAGGGTGGTGTTGGCGATGAAGAATCAGGAGTTTGTGCTGAAGAGGTGAGTGAATTTTGAAAAATGTGATTCTGAGACATGGTTACTATGAAAAATGGGAGAAATTCAATAACTCCGAAACTAGCCATGGATCTCCTTAAGAAATCACTTTTACTGGGTAGTACTAATTAGTTGTGTGTGTTGCAAAATATCAGAACAGTAGGTGTGACAATGGTTTGAAAAGATATCGAAAAAATTAATTTTGAAAAGTGTATTACTGTATGGCGGAAACTAAGATTTGCTATAAAACTGAAACTTCTCAACGGATGAAGGTAAATTTGGTATTAAAATACAGGAAAAATTAGTTCTAGTGTGAAAGTTTGGTGAAGATCAAAGAGATTGCTATGAGTTAGAAATAATTTTGGGTATGAATATTTCAAAATACTGTTCTGCTTAGATAGACTTTCCTAGAATTTTCTGTATTTTCCCATGAATATCGCGTCTGTTTAGTGCAGGTGTTGGCGATGAAGAATCAGGAGGATTTGTTTGAAGAGGTAGTGAGTACGAAAATGTATGAATTCTAGACGGATTTACTATAAAATGGGAGAGAAATTCAATAACTCGAAACTGTACAATGGATCTCGCCAATCACTTTTACTGGGTACTAATTGGTTATTATTATGTTGCAAAATATCAGAACAGTAGGTGTGACGGTTTGAAAGATATCGAAAAAAATTAATTTGAAAATTGATGTACTTTGTATGGCGAAACAAGATTTACTATAAAACTGAAACTACTCAACGGATGAAGAGTAAATTTGGTATTAAAATACGAGAAAAATTGGTTCAATTGAAAGTTTGGTGAAGATCAAGAAAGGTGCTATAAGTTAGAAATAATTTGGGTATAGATATTTCAAAGTACTGTTCTCATAGGTAGACTTTTTCTAAATTTTTCTGTATTTTCGCAGATATCGCGTCTATTTGGTGCGGGTGGTGTTGGCGATGAAAATCAGGAATTTGTGCTTTAAAAGGTGAGTGAATTTTTTGAAAAATTTATTCTAAGACGGTTTACTATGAAAAATGGGAGGATTCAATAACTTGAAACTACCCTGGATCTCGCCAAAATCCACTTTTACTGGGTAGTACTAATTGGATTATTGTTATTTTGAAAATATCGGAACGTGGGTGTGGGTTTTGAAAGATATCGAAAAAATTAATTTTGAAAAGGGTGCTTTTGTTGGGAAATAAGTTTGCTTAAAACTGAAACTTCTCAACGGTGGGGGAAATTTGGTATTAAAAATCAGGAAAAAAATTGGTTTAATTTTGAAAGTTTGGTGAAGATCAAAAAAGGTTGCTATAAGGTTAAAATAATTTTGGGGATGGGATATTTCAAAGTACTGCTTAAGATGAACTTTTCTAAATTTTTCTTTTTTCCGATATCGCGTCTATTTGGTGCGGGTGGTGGTTGGCGATGAAAGAATCAGGAGGAATTTGTGCTGAAGGGTGGTGGAATTTTTGAAAATGTGGATTCTAAGACGGTTTACTTAAAAAATGGGAGAAATTAATAACTCCGAAACTATAAAATGGATCTCCCGGAAATACTTTTGCCTGGGTGTACTAATTGTTTTTTGTTGCAAAAATATTCAGAACAGTAGGTGTGACGGTTTTGAAAAGATTCGAAAAAAATTAATTTTGAAAATTAACTTTTTGTATGGCGGAAACTTAAATTTTATAAAACAAACCCCAACGGATGAAGGTAAATTTGGAAACAGAAAAATACAGGGAAAAATTGGTTCTAATTATTGAGAAAGTTTGGTGAAAGATCAAAACAGATTCTATGAGTTAAAATAATTTTGGGTTATGAATATTTAAAAACCTTTCTTAAGGTAAGCTTTTCTAAGAATTTTCTGTATTTCTTGAATTCCGCTTTTGGTGCCGGGTGGTGTTGGCGATAAAGAATCAAGGAAAGATTTTGCTGAAAATTGATGAATTTTAAAAATGGATTCTAAGACCGGTTACTATGAAAAATGGGAAAATTCCAATCTCCGAAACTATCAATGGTCTCGCCGAAATCACTTTTGCCGGGTTTTTTCGGAAGAACTCCGTTTTTGGGTTAACCGCCCTTTTCCGTCCGGGTTCGAGGGGCAATGGGTTTTACAGGCCCACCTCTTTCTTGGCAGCACCGAGGGACCCTGAAGGGGGACCCTCGGCTCAGGCTTCCGCTGTATCCCATGGCCCGTGTTGATCAGGGTGCCCCCCAGGGCCGAACCTCGGCTCCGATCAGCCGCCTGGTCAGGCCATCCATACCGTTAGCAACACTTTTCAGGGTTGCCCGGTGGGCCGGGACCAAGGCCCGATAGGTCCTTTGGGACTTTGTTGAGGGTTAATTTTAACCGCCCTATCTAGATGGCGAAAATCGGCCTGGCCTGCCGATTCTCTGAACAAGGTGAACTGTTGCCCCGAGGCGGGGCGGTGGGCGTTCGTTTCAGTGCTTTCCACGGTGCTTTATGACCAGTTGTTCGTCTCCCGTGTCAATAGAACATGGCCGCGCCTATTTTTGTTTTCCGTGAATTATTGGTACGTGGCGGCGGCCCGCCAATTCATTAGAATGTTGCAAGCCAAATTAAATATCGTGGATGCTTGTTTGGGGCTCCCGGGTTGTGGGCAATTCCAAATCCAATTTGCAGGTCATGGGTTGCGCGGATTAAGGGCGCACCCTGGCCCTGCCGCTAATCGTTGCGGGACTTGAAGCTTGTCTATGTGGGGATCCGTTTTGCATTGGCCAAAGCGGGACCTGGCATAAATGGATGGACGTCGATCATCTTGTATAAATTTTATTGCCAGAGACCAAGCGGGATTGAAATTAGGCAGAACGGCGACCGAGGACAAAAGGCCCGCTCTGTTTTGACCTCGGTTATGTGGGGAAAAGGGTGGTGGTCTGGGATTGCCCGGTTTTGGTCTGGCTGACCCAAGGGATGGGGCAATCAAGGAGGCGGACATTTGAAGGGCATGGCTTTCGTTTCGAAAAACGGGAATGGCCCCTTTTGGAAGGGTTGATTTCGATCCTATTTCGAAACCCAATCCCCTGGGTCTTAAAGCTGCGGTTAGGTCTCTTGGATGGGATAGGACATCACCGGGTAATGGGGGTGTCATCCAATAACCCGGTGTTACGGTTTTTGGAAAGGGATGGGATGTCAGTTGTTTGGAATTGAATAACCGGGGCCCCAATAAGGTTGGTACCCAAAGCTAGGACCGGGTTGCGGTTTTGCGCTTAGTACCCTCGACGCCGGTATCAAACGTTCGATTCCGGAAAAAAGTCTCATTATAGTACAAGGACGGTCGGGCCCTCCCGAAACCTTATTAAAATATCGGCCCTTCTTTTGCTATCGAACCTTTCCCACGTCGGGGGTCTCCTGTTTTGACCCTGTGTCATTTTGGCTCGGATTTTCCGTATTGGAGTTGTGGGAGGTGCGGGTGTTTTGGCTCAGCCAATTGCCGGAACAGGAAGCCCTCTCTTCCTTAAATTCTTTAGGCGGGCTAAGGTTAGGCTTCATATATCTTCCCAAAACAGGAGGTAATGGGACGTGGGAGGTGGTTGGGAAATTGGTTTGCGGGTTTTGGGAACCCTATAACCAGCGTCCCCAAGTGTTTGGGAAAAATACCAGGAAAGAGCTGCTTTATATAGGAGAGGAAGAGGCTAGTGGGTGAGTCAGTAAAATTTTAATTCCCGCAGTTTTAACCCATCGGTCCGGGGCTTTCCCGTGGTTTAATTTTTTGATAATTGCCCTTCCGCTTGATTACCGTTGATGTTATATCGCGCCGGAAGTTTGGGTCAACCGGTCGATCGCTTTCTCTACCTTTCGGAGGGGCGGCGTCGACCGGTTGGAATTAAACAATCTTGGGCCTCGGGCTGTCCGGCCGGGCTTGGACTTTCCTCATCGAAAGCAAAGGGCTTGGGATCTTGGGTTGTTGAAGGCGGCATTAGCGGTCGGCCCGCCTTTCCAGGCTTTTAGGAAGTCGCCAGAAAGGCGGCGTGTGAGGAATGATATTGAGATCGTTTTCCCCGATCGTTCCGGTTAACTATGCGCGGTCTTGGGCGTGTTCGGGCGCGGCTGCCAAGGTTCCCCCGGTTGGATCCAATCTGGCCGAATCGCCGCCCTCTTTTGCGTCCAAGAAGGTCCCTTGATGTTTGGCAAGGAGCGGGGTTTCCTCCCGGGTTTTGCCTCGAGGAACCTCGACGACACCTTTGGACCAACGGAAGGCGCCGGGGCGGCGAAATTCGTTTTCAACCCTTTATTTAGGACTGTAGGAATGGGTCAAGGTGGGGTGGGCTGGTGCCAGGTCTAGCGGACTTCAGCTTCGCCAGTCGAAGGGATGGTTTTAAGTGGTGATGTTGGGTTGGGTCAGGTGGTCTAGTTTGGGGATAACTTTGGTCTTGGTCTGAAGTTGGGTCGTTGATGACCTCTTCCTTCTGGGAGGGTTGACATTTTGAGGAGGGCAATATCAAGCAATCCGGTCTGTAATTTCATTGGGGAAGATGCGTTTGCATCAACGGGCAACGACCTGAAATTAAATTCTTCGCCAGGCGTCCTAATTGACCAAGCCTCGCGGGTTATTACCATGACTATTCCATCGGGTTGGTGCTTGCCTTTAAAGTCGCCGGCCAAAAATGAACGCCTCCTAATAGAATGGTTTCTCGAAGTCATTTCGCAAGTTGGGATGGTATTTTACGAGATGTAAACCGAAGCGGTTTAAATAGGCGATCCTTGTTGCCCCTTCGAATCGAAGGCTTCTCATGCCAAAAGTGTCGACGGCTTTCGGTTGCTAACCCAGTGCGGTGACTTTTTATAATAAATAAATTCCGCCGTGTTCGCGCCGGTCCTTCATTTCTTATGATGTTTAATTGAATTTTCGGATCTCTTTCCGGGCTTCAAGGAATGTTCCTCACCAGTAGGTATGTCCGTCGTTTTGCGGAGGAAGTTAACTATTTCGGCTTTTTATAAATCGGGGCCGTTTGGTTAAAGGCTATGTTTCGGCGTGGCCTTTGGAAGGGGCCGTTCAAGGAAATAATGGGTTATTATCCATTTTGTCCCGTAATAAGGTCCTGTGCCTATACTTGCGTAGTAAGGCAAGGAACAGGCTCAAAGTTTTCCTATTGCGGCGTCAGGAATTCCAGGTGGACATCCGAGCTCCTGCAATCGATCTTTTGAGCTACTTTTAAAGCTGCTCCCCAGCCTTGCCTTGCTAAGGCTGGCCTGGGGTTCCGCGGGCCTTGGTTTTGCCGCGTATTGCGGGCGCTGCGCGGGCCCTCGGCCAGTTTGGGGCGGTGGTTGCTGCCATCAGGGCAGCAAGGGCGGCCAGGGCCTTTGGCATTTGCCACGCCGGAGCCGGGTCAGGTGGTGGGAAGGGCGAGGATGGCACCTGGGGGCCCTGGGGTACCGGATGGGGTGGGGCCCTTACGTTTTGGGTGCTTTGGGCACCCAAGGTAATTTGCCGTTGGGGGGTTTTTGGATTCTTGGCATCCGGCCTCAAAGGTGGGGATGTCCTTGTCCCTGGGACATGGACGTCCCAAGGTTTAAAATGGTCCCGGGACATTTAAGCAGGCCCTGCCTTGACATTTTCAAACCAGTGCCCGTCATTTTTGATTGTGAACTGCCGGGGAGTCCATTCAAGCGAAAGGGTGCTTCGAAAGGTTTGAAGTAATATCCATATATGTTTGAATCGCCACCTTTTTTGCCCCTCTGGGGGCTCAAGGTCAGAAGGACCACTTGGGACGGCCTTGGTGTTATTGGCCGGTTGCAGAGTATATCAGTTAACCCTTTCTTAATAAAATCTTGATGTCCTTGTGGACATCCCCGGCAATGTGACGACCGTCCGAAAGGACGCCCTCATCCGGGGCGCGTTTTGAATAATAATCGTTCTTCCGAAGGGGGCAACATTCGTTTGCTTCCTTTCTAATTCATTCCCCTGTGAGGTCAATTTGCCTGAACCTTACTTGTTTGAAAGTTGCCGACCTTAGTTGGGGCCCCTTCTCCCTTGGATCGGATGTACAGCGGGGGCTTTGTCTCTAAACGAGACCACTGGGGGTTGCCTGGGGCGGCCAAGGTTTTGGCGGAAAGCCGGGCTTGGCCGTGAAGCGGCAGTAGGGTTAGCTGTGAAGGCGGCACTGGTGGAATGGCCGTGAGGCGGCGGTTTGGGTTGGCCTTGAAGGCGCCGGTTGGCCGTGAAGCGGCGGAGGTTGGGGGCTGTGTTGGCAACGGAGGTTAAGGCCGGGGAAGCGGCTAAAGGTCGTCGGCCGGTGGTTTAAGCGCTTTGACGGAATGGAATCTGGTGTGATGACGGGGACCCGGGGACCTGTTTTGCGCTTCCTTGCGCGACTTGGAAGGAAAGAAACCTCCCTCGTCCTGTCGTAAGCTTATTGGCCTCGACTTACCTTCTCGACTTTCCATTTCGGTTGGATTGACGAGGGTTGGGGTTGAGTCCTCGGATTGCTCCCCGGTCATGGTGTCGGAACCTTCCGGCTATCCTGGTCTGTAGGGCGGGGTGGCGCAAGACCGGCTTCGGCCTCCTTTTTTTTGTTCTTGGGAGCCACCGGCCCCGGTGGCGGCGCGGATGGCTCAATCGTGGCGTGCGCGGGTTTGTCATTGGTCCTAAAGAAAGTTGGGGCCGGGTCGGACGGCGTATACTCTAGGGTCCATTGTTTGCTATTCCCTAATCTTAAAAAATATCATCCCGGCACCCGGTGAGGCCGGGGAAGTGCCTACCTCCCTGCCCGGTGAGCGGGGTGTAGCCTGACTTTTTGAAAACTCGGCGCCTTTGGGGCGCTGGGGTTACCACCTGCCTGGTGCGGCCAAGCGATTAAGTACTCTAATTATCCCTGAGTGGTTGCCGTTAATTTGTTAAAATCACGATGTGGCGTGGCTTTGTGAACAAAACCTAAGGTTAAAAGGTCCCCATCTCCAAAGGGTGTCTGGGACGCTGTAAAGGGAAGGGTTAAATTGAAAGGCAAAATCGTCGACTCACCCGATCAGACGGCTAACCAGCTTTTCCGCGGCTAACCGTCGGAACTTTCCGGCACACTGGCACTATCACTGCCTGCCTGTTGCCGGCGAACACGAGTCTTCTTGCCGCCCGGCGGCGTCGGGGGAGGGCTGGACGGGTGGGCCAAACCGGCCGAGTAAAAGAGGGATCAACAGGCTTGTCCGGTCGATCCAAAGGAAGCTAAACGTTGTGTTTTGGTGGTACTAATTAGTTTTATTATGTTGCCTATCAGAACAGTAAAGGTGCGGTTTGAAAGATATCGAAAAAATTTATTTTGAAAAGTGTCTGGTTGGCGGAAACTAAGTTGCTTAAAAACTGGAAACTTCTCCCGGATGAAGGTAAATTTAATTTTAAAAACAGGAAAATTGGTTCTTTGTTGGAAAGTTTGGTGAAGATCAAAAAGATTCTATGAAATTAAAGAAATAATTTTGGGTTATGGAATATTTCCAAAGTACTTTCTTTAGGAGACTTTTTAAATTTTTCTGTATTTTCGAATATCCGTCTATTTGGTGCCGGGTGGTGTTGGGTGAAGAATCAGGAGGATTTGTGCTTTGAAGGGGAGTGAATTTTTGAAAATTTGGATTCTAAAGACGGATTTACTATGAAAAATGGGGAGAAAATTCAAACTCCGGGAAAACTATACAATGGATCTCGCCAAATCACTTTACTGGGTGGTACTAATTAGTTTGTTTGTTTAAAATATCAGGAACGAGGGTGGGTTTTGAAAGATATCGAAAAAATTTTGAAAAGTTTCTTTTATGGCAAAACCAAAGATTTGCTTAAAACTTAAAAACCAACTGGGTAAATTGGTTTAAAATACAAGAATTGGTTCTATTATTGAGAAAGTTTGGTGAAGAATCAAAGAAAGGTTGCTATAGGTTAAAATAATTTTGGGTATAATAACAAAATTATTCTTTTAGGTGGGACCTAAATTTTCTGTATTTTCTTGAATTCCCTATTTGGTGCAGGTGGTGTTGGCGATGAAAATCAGGAGGTTTGGCCTTGAAAGGGGTGGTAATTTTTAAGAAAAATGTGGATTCTAAAGACGGTTTACTATGAAAATGGGAAAATTTAATAACTCCGAAACTATGCAATGGATCTCCCAAAATACTTTTACTGGGTGGTACTAATTAGTTATTATTATGTTGCAAAATTCAAGAACAATGGAATTGTGACAAGGTTTTGAAAAATTCGAAAAAAATTAATTTTTAAAAGTTACTTTGTATGGCAAACTAAGATTTGCTATAAAAATAAACTACTCAACGGATGAAGGTAAATTTGGTATTAAAATACGGGGAAAAAGGTGGTTCCTAATTATTGGAAAGTTTGGTGAAGATCAAAGGGTTGCCATGAGTTAAAAAATTTTGGGTATGAATAATTTCAAATATTTCTGCTTGGGAGACTTTTCTAAATTTTCTGTATTTTCCGAATTCGCGTCTTATTTGGTTGCAGGTGGTTTGGCGATGAAAGGAAGGGATTTGTGCTGAAAGGGGTGAGTGAATTTTTGAAAAATGTGGATTCTAAGACAGTTTACTTGAAAAGGGAAATTAATAACTCCGAAACTTGGTGGATCTCCCAAAAATCACTTTTTTCTGGGTATCTAATTGGATTATTATTTGTTTTAAAATATCAGAACCAGTGATTTGGGTTTTGAAAATAATAAAAAATTAATTTTAAAAGGTACTTTGTATGGCGGAAACAAATTTGCTTAAAAACTGGAAACCTACTCCCAACGGATGAAGGTAAATTTGGGGTATTAAAATCAAGGGTTGGTTTCTAATTATTGAAATTTGGGTGAAGAATCAAAAGATTTATGGAGTTAGAAATAATTTTTGGGTTGAATATTTAAAATCGTTCTTAAGGTAGACTTTTTCTAAATTTCCTTATTTTCCGAATATCCGTCTATTTGGTGCGGGTGGTGTTGGGTGAAAAGAAATCAGGAATTTGCTGAAGAGGTGGTGAATTTTGAAAAATGTGGATTCTAAGACGGTTTTATGAAAAAATGGGAGAAATTAACCCAAACTTGAATGGATCTCGCCAAAATCACTTTACGGAGTATAAAATTAGTTATTATTATGTTTGCAAAATATCAGAACGGTAAAATTGGACGGTTTGAAAGATATCAAAAAAATTAATTTTTGAAAAATTACCTTTGTATGGCGGGAAACTAAGATTTGCTATAAAACTTGGAAACCTCAACGGATGAAATTTTGGTTTAAAAATACAGGGAAAAATTGGTTCGGAAAGTTTGGTGAAAGATCAAAACAGGTTGCTAAGGTTAGAAATAATTTTTTCCTTTAAATTTTTCTTGGTAATTTTTCGAAAAGAATTCCGCGTCTATTTGGTCGGTGGTGTTGGGTGAAGGAAGAATCAGGAGGATTTGTATGGAAGGGTGGTGAAGAAAATGTGGATTCTAAAACCGTTTTAAAATGGAGGTTTGGCCCAAAACTATCAATGGTTCCCAGTACTTTTACTGGGTTTTTTCGGTTGCCGTTGTTGGGTTCCGCTACAACCCTCGGGTTTTCGAGGGGCTGTAACTTTAAAGTGTGCACAAACTTGCCCTTTCTGTGGCTTAACACCGGGGACCTGAAGGGGACCTCTCCCAGTGCCCCTGTTCCCAAGGCGGTGTGATCCGGGGGTGCCCTCGAGGCCGGGAGGCCTCGGCCGTCACCGCTGGTCAGGTCCATCCTATACCGTTGCCCCTTTTCAGGGGTGCTTTGGTGGTTGAACCTCCCGGCTCCGATAGGTCCTTTTTGGGGACTAATTATTGGAAGTTAATTTTGGAATCTTGGGAAAATCGGCCTGAAACGCCGATATCTCGAACAAGATGAACTGTTTGCCCCAAGGCCGGGGGCGGTGTGCGTTTCGTTTCCAGTGCTTTCACGGTCTTTTGACCAGTTGTTTTCGTCGTCATTCCGTGAACGGCGCGCTCGCCTTGTTTTTGTTTTTCATGAATTGATTGGGCGTAAGGCGGCGCTTGACCTTCGTTGAATATTTGGCTTGAAGGAGTCAAATTAACTGATGGATGCTTTTTAAGGTACTCTTGGTTTGGGCAATTCAAATCCATGTGCAGGTCTGGTTGCGCAGATAATAAAGGCACCCGGCCCTGCGCATGAATCTTTTTGAGGACTTGAAGCTTGTCTCCATGGGATCTTTTGCCTTAAAGGCAGGACTAACAGGGAAGGAATTCCCGATATTCTTTAGGGCCCTTTTATTTGCCAAAGAGACAACCTTTTTGGGATTATTAAGGAGAACGGCGACCGAGGACAAAAGGCCTCTGTTTTTGCCGCTTATGTGGGGCCAAAAGAAAAAGGTGGTGGGTCTAGGATTACCCGGGTATTTGGTTGGCTGGCCAAGGGATGGGGGAATCAAGGGGCCCGGACATTGGAAGGCTCGGCTTTCGTTTCCAAAGGGGCCCGCGCTTTTGGAAGGGAAATCCTCCATTTGGAACCCCCAAGGGTCTTGGCTGCGGATTGGGTCCTCTCGGATAAGCAGGGGACATCGACCAAGGTATAGATGCGGGTATATGGAATAAGGCCCGGTTTACGGTTTTAAGGTGGGATGTCCGGTTGTGTATCGGTGAATAAGGGCCCTAAGGCCGGGGAACCAGCTAGGAAGGTGCGGTTTGCGACCCAGGTGCCCTCGGCGCGGTATCTAAACGTTCGATTTTGGAAATTCGTATTAGGTCAGGACGGTCCCGGGCTTCGAGCCTTTAAAACATATGGCCCCCGTGCCCCTGTCCGGGCTTTCGCCACGTCGAGAAAAATTTGTTTTGGACCTTGTCCCTTTGAAACCGGATATTGTTCCGTTACGATGTACTTGGTTGGGCAGGTTTTTGGCTCCAAAGCCAGGTGCCGGAACAAGGGCCCTCTCCAATTTAAATTCGTTTAGGCGGGCTAAGTTGAAAGCGTTCATATATCTTTAAAGCCAG
>JAGSMT010001477.1:0-10550 GCA_029286875.1 Lamproptera curius
CCCCCCCCCCCCTTTTTTTTTTTCAAAATTTGTTTCGATTACGGGTCATATCTGCTATTTAAGTATAGTGCTCGTATAAGCCCATATAACGTATTGCGTTGATCGTTCAACACTTGTATTTGGTAAATTATCAACTATTTTGCCGATTTGTTTTGATCAAGATTCAAACCTGTTATTTTTAAGATATAACCCGTTATATTCGTACTAAATTGATATATCTGGATTTTTAATAATTGTTTGTTAATTTGTCTACTCAAATATCTGATTTGTTTCGATTACGAGTCTTTCTGCTATTTTAAGTATAGCGCTCGTATAAGCCCATATAACGTATTGCGTTGATGGTTCCAACACTTTATTATTGCGGTAAATTATCAATTTGTTTTGCCGATTTGTTTTGATCAAGATTCATCCTGTTTTTGAAGATATAACCCGTTATATTCGTACATAAATTGATATATCTGGATTTTAATAATTTGTGTTTTGGGTACATGTCAACTCAAATATGCCGATTTGTTTCGATTACGAGTCGTTTCTGCTATATAAATATAGCGCTCCGTATAAGCCCATATAACATTTTGCGTTGACGTTCAATGCTTGTGTTACTGCGGTAAATTATCAACTTGTATTTGCCGATTTATTTTGATCAAGTTTAATACCTGTTATTTGAAGATATACCCCGTTATATTCGCATAAATTGATTATCTGGATTTTAATATTTGCGTCATCGCGTTACATGTCAAATAATGCCGATTTGTTGCGATTCGGTCATTTCTGCTATTTAAATAAAGCACTCGGTATAAGTCCATACAACGTATAGCGTTGACCGTTCAATAACGTTTATTGCGGTAAATTATCAACTTGTATTCCGATTTGTTTTGATTACGATTCGTCCTGTTTTTGAAGACTCGTTATATTCCGCCATAAATTGATATTTCAGGATTTTAATAATTGCGTCATCGCGGTACACTGTCAACTCAAATATGCCGATTTGTTGCGATTACGGGTCGTTTCTGTTATTTAAATACAGCGCTTAGTATAAGCCCATATAACTTTTTGCGATGACGTTCAATGCTTGTGTTATTGCGGTAAATTATCAACTTGTATTTGCCGATTTGCTTTGATCAAGATTCATTCCTGTTATTTGAAGATATACCTCGTTATATTCGCACATAAATTGATATATCTGGATTTTAATAATTGCGTTATCGCGGTACACTGTCAACTCAAATATGCCGATTTGTTTCGATTACGGGTCATTTCTGCTATTTAAATATAGCGCTCCGTATAAGCCCATATAACATTTTGCGTTGACCGTTCAATGCTTGTGTTATTGCGGTAAATTATCAACTTGTATTTGCCTCTTTGTTCTGATTAAGATTCATACCTGTTATTTAAAGACATACCCCGTTATATTCGCACACAAATTGATATCTCAGAATTTTAATTATTGCGTCATCGCGGTACACTGTCAACTCAAATATGCCGATTTGTTTCGATTACGAGTCATTTCTGCTATTTAAATATAGCGCTCCGTATAAGCCCATATAACATTTGCATTGACGTTCAGTAACGTGTTACTCTGATAAATTATCAACTTGTATTTGCCGATTTATTTTGATCAAGTTTTATACCTGTTATTTGAAGATATACCCCGTTATATTCGCACATAAATTGATATCTCAGGATTTTAATATTTGCGTCATCGCGGTACACTGTCAACTCAAATATGCCGATTTGTTTCGATTACGGGTCATTTCTGCTATTTAAATATAGCACTCGGTATAAGTCCATACAACGTATTGCGTTGACCGTTCAATACTTGTTATTGCGGTAAATTATCAACTTGTATTTGCCGATTTGTTTTGATCAAGATTCATACCTGTTATTTGAAGATATAACCCGTTATATTCGTTCATAAATTGATATATCTGGATTTTAATAATTGTGTTATTGGGGTACACTGTCTACTCAAATATGCTGATTTGTTTCGATTACGAGTCGTTTCTGCTATTTAAGTATAGCGCTCCGTATAAGCCCATATAACGTATTGCGTTGACCGTTCAACACTTGTATTATTGCGGTAAATTATCAACTTGTATTTGCCGATTTGTTTTGATCAAGATTCATACCTGTTATTTGAAGATATAACCCGTTATATTCGTACATAAATTGATATATCTGGTTTTAATAATGTGTTATTGGGGTAACTGTCGCTCAAATATGCCGATTTGTTTCGATGACAGTCGTTCTGCTATAAATATAGCGCTCCGTTGCCCATATAACATTTTGCGTTGACGTTCAATGCTTGTGTTACTGGGTAAATTATCAACTTGTATTTGCCGATTTATTTTAATCATGTTTTATACTGTTTTGAAGATATACCCCGTTATTTCGCCATAAATTGATATATCTGGTTTAATATTTGCGTCATCGCGTTACCTGTCAACTCAAATATGCCGATTTGTTGCGATTACGGGTCATTTCTACTATTTAAATAAGCACTCGGTATAAGTCCATACAACGTATAGGCGTTGACCGTTCAATACTTGGTTTTGCGGTAATTATCAACTTATTCGCCGATTTGTTTTGATTACGATTCGTACCTGTTGTTTGAAGACTACCCGTTATATTCGCCATAAATTGATATCTCAGGATTTTAATAATTGCGTCATGCGGTACACTTCAACTCAAATATGCCGATTTGTTGCAATTAGGGTCGTTTCTGTTTTAAATACAGCGCTTAGTATAAGCCCATAACTTTTGCGATGACGTTCAATGCTTGTGTTATTGCGGTAAATTATCAACTTTATTTTGATTTGCTTTGATCAAGATTCTTTCCTGTTTTTGAAAGATATACCTCGTCATATTCGACATAAATTAATATATCTGATTTAATAATTGCGTTATCGCGTACCTTCAACTCAATATGCCGATTTGTTTCGATTACGGGTCATTTCTGCATTTAAATATAGCGCCGTATAGCCCATATAACATTTGCGTTGACCGTTCAATGCTTTGGTTATTGCGGTAAATTATCAACTGTATTTCCTCTTTGTTCTGATTAAGATTCAACCTGTTATTTAAAGACATACCCCGTTATATTCTGTACATAAATTATATATCTGGTTTTAATAATTGATTTATTGACACTGTCCAACTCAAATATGCCGATTTGTTTCGATGACGGAGTCTTCTGCTATATTAATATAGCGCTCCGTATAAGCCCATATAACATTTTGCATTGACGTTCAATGCTTGTGTTACTACGGTAAATTATCAACTTGTATTTGCCGATTTATTTTAATCAAGTTTTATACCTGTTTTGAAGATATACGTTATATTGCAATAAATTGATATATTGGTTTTAATATTTGCGTCATCGCGTTACCTGTCAACTCCAAATATGCCGATTTGTTGCGATTACGGGGTCATTTCTCTTTTAAATATAGCACTCGGTATAAGTCCATATAACGTTTGCGTTGACCGTTCAAAACTTGATTATTGCGTTAAATTATCAACTTGTATTTGCCGATTTGTTTTGATCAAGATTCCATACCTGTTATTTGAAGATATAACCAAGTTCATAAATTGATAATCCTGGTTTTAATTTGTTTTGGGGTACACTGTCTACTCAAATAGCCTTGGTTTGTTTTGATTACGGCTCGTTTCTGCTATTTAAGTATAGCGCTCCCGTTAAGCCCAATAACTTTGCGTTGGACCGTTCAACACTTGTATTATTTCAGTGAAATTATCAACTTGTTTTGCCGATTTGTTTTTGATCAAGATTCTTCCGTTATTTGAAAATAACCCTTATATTCTTACATAAATTGAATATATCTGTTTTAATAAATTGTTATTGGGGTACACTGTAATTAAATATGCCGATTTGTTTTTCGATTACGAGTTATTTCTTGTTTTTTAAATATAGCGCTCCGTAAAGCCCCAATAACATTTAGGGTTGGCGTTCCAATGGCCGGTTATTGCGGTTAATTACAACTTGTATTTGCCGATTTGTTTTTGATCAAGATTCCCTGGGTTTGGAAATTACCTTTAATTCCGCATAATTTGATAGCTGTGGGTTTTAATAATTGTGTTTTAGGAATAAATACCGATTTGTTTTGGATTAGAGTCGTTTCGTTTTAAATATAGCGCTTCGTATAAGCCCATATAACATTTTTGTGTTGACAGTTCAATGCCAAAAGGTTATTACGGGGTAAATTATCAATTTGTGTTTCCGATTTGTTCTGATTAAGATTCATACCTGTTATTTGAAGACAAACCCGTTATATTCGCATAAAATTGATATCTAGGTTTTAATAATTGCGTTATTTCCGCGGTTTTCATCAACTCAAATAACGATTTGTTTCGATTACGGTCATTTCTGCTATTTTTAAGTATAGCGCTCCTATAAGCCCCTAACATTTTGCGTTGACGTTCCAATGCTTTTTTCTTTTATCAACTTGTATTTGCCGATTTATTTTAATCAAGTTTTATACCTGTTTTTTAAGATATCCCATTTCCGCAAAATTGATTATATTGGATTTTAATATTTGCGTTCGCGGTTACCTGTCCAACTCAAATCCGATTTGTTGGGATTACGGGTCATTTCTGCTTTTAAAATAGCACTCGGTATAAGTCCATACAACGTATGGGTTGACCGTTCAATACTTGTTTTGGGGTAAAATTATCCTTGTATTCGCCGATTTGTTTTGATTACGATTCAACCTGTTTTTGGCATACCCGTTATATTCGCCCTTGATATCTCAGGTTTTAATAATTGGTCATGCGGACCTGTCCTCAAATATGGATTTGTTGGGATTACGGGTCTTTCTTTTTTAAAACAGCGCTTGTAAAGCCCAATAACATTTTTGGATGACGTTCAATGCGTTTTTGCGGTAAATTATCAACGATTTGGATTTTTTAAAGATTCGTTCCGTTTTTAAGATTACCTCGTCAATTTCCAAATTTATATATCTGTTTTAATAATTGCGTTATCGCGGTACACGTCAACTCAAATGGTTTGTTTCGATTACGGGTCATTCGTATTTAATAGGCTCCGTATAACCATATAACGTTTTTGGTTGACCGTTCAACACTTGTATTATTGGGTAAATTATCAACATGTTTTTGGATTTGGATCAAGATTCAAACCGTTATTTGAAGATTAATTTATATTCTACATAAATTGAATATCTGATTTTAATAATTGTTTATTAATGTCAACTCAAATATCCGATTTGTTTGATTACGGTCTTTTGCTTTTAAATATGCGCTCTGTAAAACCCCATATAAATTTTGGTTGACCGTTCAATGCTTTTTTGTAAATTATCAACTTTATTTCCCTATTTTTCGTTAAGATTCATACCTGTTATTTGAAAGACAACCCGTTATATTCGCCCCAAATTGATATCCAAATTTTAATTCGTTCGCGGTACTTCCTCAAATATGCCGATTTGTTTCGATTCGGGTCATTTCTGCTATTTAAGTAGCGCCCCGTATAACCCATATAACGTTTTGCGTTGACCGTTCAACACTTGTATTATTGGGTAAATTATCAACTTGTATTTGTCGTTGTTTTATCAAGATTCAAACCTGTTATATAAAGATATAACCCTTATATTGTTATAAATTGATATATCTGGTTTTTAATTGTTTGTTGTAACTGTCAACTCAAATATGGATTTGTTTCGATTACGAGTCGTTTCGCATTTAAAATTAGGCTCCGTAAACCCATATAACATTTTGGTTGACCGTTCAATGCTTGTGTTTTGCGGTAAATTATCAACTTTTGCCTCTTTATTCTGATTAAATTCTATTTATTTAAAGACACCCCTTATATTCCCAAAATTGATATCTCAAATTTTAAATTTGCATCCAAACGTCCTCAAATATGCCGTTTGTTTTGATTACGGGTCAATCTGCTATTTAAGATAATTCTGTAAACCCATATAACATTCGTTGATCGTTCAACACTTGTTTTTGCGGTAAATTATCAACTTGTTTTGCCGATTTGTTTGATCAAGATTAAACCTGTTATTTCAAGAAAAACCCGTTATTTCGTACAAAATTATATATCGGTTTTAATAATTGTGTTTTGGGAATTTACTCAAATTCTTTTGTTTCGATTACGAGTCTTTTGCTATTTAAATAGGCCCGTATAAGCCCTTAACGTATTGGTTGATGGCAACTTGTATTATTGGGTAAATTATTAATTTTTTTTGCCGATTTTTTGATCAAGAATCATACCTGTTATTTGAAATATAACCCATATTCGTACATAAATTGATATATCTGGTTTTTAATTGTTTTTGGGGAATGTCAACTCAAACATGCCGATTTGTTTCGATTACGGTCTTTTGCTATTTAAATATAACGCTCCGTATACCCATATAACATTTGCTTGACCTTCAAGCTGTTTATTCAAATTATCAACTTTATTTGCCTCTTTGTTCTGATTAATTCTCCTTTATTTAAAGACATACCCCGTTATATTCCCCAAATTGATATCTCAAATTTTAATTCGTCATCGCGGTAATTTCAACCAAATATGCCGATTTGTTTCATTACGGGTTATCCAAAGTGGCCCCGTAAACCCATATAACTTTGCGTTGTGGCAACACTTGTATTATTGCGGTAAATTATCAACTTGTACCATTTGTTTTGATCAAGATTCAAACCTGTTTTTGAAATATAACCTTATATTCGTACAAAATTGATATATCTGGATTTTAATAATTGTTTTTGGGGAACTGTCAACTCAAATTGATTTGTTTCGTGACGAGTGTTTTGCTATAAATATAGCGCCCTTAAGCCCCAAAACATTTTTGCGTTGACCAATGCTTTGTTACTGCGAAAAATTATAACTTGTTGCCTTTTATTTTAATCGTTTTACCTGTTTTTGAGATATACCCGTTTATTCGGCCAAAATTGATATATTGGATTTTGATTTGCGTCATCGCGTTCCTTCAACTCAAAATCCCGATTTGTTGGATTACGGGTCATTTCTGCTTTTAAATATAGCACCTTAAATCCAACAACGTATAGCGTTGACCTTCAATACGTGTTATTGGGGATATCCTTGTATTCGCCGATTAGTTTTGATTACGATTTTGTTTTTGGGAAACCCCTTTATTGCCCATAAATTGATATCTCAGGTTTTAATAATTGCGCATCGCGATCCGTCAACTCAAATATGCCATTTGTTGGATTCGGTCATTTCTATTTTTAAATTCCTCAAGTCCCAACAAGCGTTGACCGTTCAATGCTTGTGTTTTCTTAAAATTATCAACTTGTTTTGCCTTTTGTTCTGATTAAGATTATACCTTATTTAAAGAATCCCGTTATATTCTACATAAATTGTATATCTGGTTTTTAATAATTGTGTTATTGGGGTCCTGCATCAAATTCTGATTTGTTTCATTAAGTCGTTTCTGCTTTTGTATGCGCCCTTGCCCATAACGTATTGCGTTGACCGTTCAACACTTGTATTATTGCGTTAAATTTCAACTTGTATTGGATTTGTTTTGATCAAGACTCAATTTTATTTTGAAGATATAACCGTTATTCGTACATAATTGATATATCTGGATTTTTAAATGTGTTTTAGGGTACACTGTCAACTCAAATACTGATTTGTTTCGATTACGAGTCATTTCTGCTTTTTAAATATAGCGCTCGTAGAAGCCATATAACATTTAGCGTTGGCGTTCAATGCTTGTGTTATTGCGGTTAATTATCAACTTGTATTTGCCGATTTGTTTTGATCAAGATTCATACCTGTTATTTGAAGATACACCTCGTTATATTCGCACATAAATTGATATCTCAAGATTTTAATATTTGCGTCATCGCGGTACACTGTCAACTCAAATATGCCGATTTAATTCGATTACGGGTCATTTCTGCTATTTAAATATAGCACTCGGTATAAGTCCATACAACGTATTGCGTTGACCGTTCAATACTTGTATTATTGCGGTTAATTATCAACTTGTATTTGCCGATTTGTTTTGATCCAAAGATTCACCTGTTTTTGAAGACATGATCCGTTATATTCGCACATAAATTGATATCTCAGGATTTTAATAATTGCGTCATCGCGGTACACTGTCAACTCAAATATGCCGATTTGTTGCGATTACGGGTCGTTTCTGTTATTTAAATACAGCGCTTCGTATAAGCCTATAACCTTTTTGCGATGACGTTCAGAACGCTTGTATTGGGAATTATCAACCGTTTGCCGATTGTTTTGATCAAGATTCATACCTGTTATTTGAAGATATAACCCGTTATATTCGTACATAAATTGATATATCTGGATTTTAATAAATGTGTTATTGGGGTACACTGTCAACTCAAATATGCCGATTTGTTTCGATTACGAGTCATTTCTGCTTTTAAATATAGCGCTCCGTATAAGCCCATATAACATTTAGCGTTGACGTTCAATGCTTGTGTTATTGCGGTAAATTATCAACTTGTATTTGCCGATTTGTTTTGATCAAGATTCATACCTGTTATTTGAAGATATACCCCGTTATATTCGCACATAATTTGATAGCTGTGGATTTTAATAATTGTGTTATTTCGGTACACTGTCAACTCAAATATGCCGATTTGTTTCGATTACGAGTCGTTTCTGCTATTTAAATATAGCGCTTCGTATAAGCCCATATAACATTTTGTGTTGACAGTTCAATGCATGTGTTATTACGGTAAATTATCAATTTGTGTTTGCCGATTTGTTCTGATTAAGATTCATACCTGTTATTTGAAGACATACCCCGTTATATTCGCACATAAATTGATATCTCAGGATTTTAATAATTGCGTTATCGCGGTACACGTCACTCAAATAGCCGATTAGTTTCGATTACGGTCATTTCTGCTATTTAAGTATAGGCGTATAAGCCCATATAACGTATTGCGTTGACCGTTCATCTTGTATTATTGGTTAATTATCAACTTGTATTTGCCTCTTTGTTCTAATAAGATTCATACCTGTTATTTAAAGAATACCCCGTTTATTACTTTTAAATTGATATCTCAAATTTTAATTATTGCGTCATCGCGGTACACCGTCAACTCCTATGCCGATTTTTTCGATTACGGGTCTATCTGCTTTTAAGTATAGGCCCTGTAAGCCCATTATTAGTATTGCGTTGATCGTTCAACACTTGTATTATTGCGGTAAATTATCAACTTGTATTTGCCGATTTGTTTTGATCAAGATTCAAACCTGTTATTTGAAGATATAACCCGTTATATTCGTACATAAATTGATATATCTGGATTTTAATAATTGTGTTATTGGGGTACACTGTCAACTCAAATATGCCGATTTGTTTCGATTACGAGTCGTTTCTGTTATTTAAATATAGCGCTCCGTATAAGCCCATATAACGTATTGCGTTGACCGTTCAACACTTGTGTTATTGCGGTAAATTATCAACTTGTAATTGCCGATTTGTTTTAATCAAGATTCATACCTGTTATTTGAAGATATAACCCGTTATATTCGTTCATAAATTGATATATCTGGATTTTAATAATTGTGTTATTGGGGTACACTGTCTACTCAAATATGCTGATTTGTTTCGATTACGAGTCGTTTCTGCTATTTAAGTATAGCGCTCCGTATAAGCCCATACGTAACGGACCGTTCCAACACTTGTATTATTGCGGTAAATTATCAACTTGTATTTGCCGATTTGTTTTGATCAAGATTCATACCTGTTATTTGAAGATATAACCCGTTATATTCGTACATAAATTGATATATCTGGATTTTAATAAATGTGTTATTGGGGTACACTGTCAACTCAAATATGCCGATTTGTTTCGATTACGGGTCATTTCTGCTTTTAAATATAGCGCTCCGTAGAAGCCCATTATAACATTTGCGTTGGTTCAATGCTTGTGTTATTGCGGTCAATTATCAACTTGTATTTGCCGATTTGTTTGATCAAGATTCATACCAAGTTATTTGAAGACATACCCGTTATTCGCCATAAATTGATATCTCAGGATTTTAATAATTGCGTTATCGCGGTACACTGTCAACTCAAATATGCCGATTTGTTTCGATTACGGGTCATTTCTGCTATTTAAGTATAGCGCTCCGTATAAGCCCATATAACGTATTGCGTTGACCGTTCAATACTTGTATTATTGCGGTTAATTATCAACTTGTATTTGCCGATTTGTTTTGATCAAGATTCATACCTGTTATTTGAAGACATACCCCGTTATATTCGCACATAAATTGATATCTCAGGATTTTAATAATTGCGTCATCGCGGTACACTGTCAACTCAAATATGCCGATTTGTTGCGATTACGGGTCGTTTCTGTTATTTAAATACAGCGCTTCGTATAAGCCCATATAACTTTTTGCGATGACGTTCAATGCTTGTGTTATTGCGGTAAATTATCAACTTGTATTTGCCGATTTGCTTTGATCAAGATTCATACCTGTTATTTGAAGATATACCTCGTTATATTCTTACATAAATTGATATATCTGGATTTTAATAATTGCGTTATCGCGG